>JAODAL010060082.1:0-21082 GCA_025379985.1 Phyllomedusa bahiana | reverse complement strand
TAGAAAAATTTGGTGGGGGTTAACCACTTAATTTGCCTCTATTTATGCGTTTACGCAAAGACGGCATATGACATCGCTGGTGAATCAGGGGCTTGCTCAAAGAAGGCCCGGGGCTTGAGAGGTCCTGGACCTTTTTGACGGCGATAAGCGAGGAGCGGGGTTTGCGCTGACCATGGCTGGCGGAATCATATCAGCGAACTTCTGCGACCGCCCTCTCCCTTTTTGTGGCGGGACCCGTATTGACACTACCCCATGTCTTCCCCCTCCCACTGATGAAGCGCTCGCAAGCAAATTCGTGGGAAAAAAGACCAGGATGGATCCGCAATGTCGTCCATCATCATCATCATCACACAGGTGACTTGGTCGTCCTGACTTTCTGCATCCAAAAGCTGCGGGCTACAAGCAAGGGGACTGCAAGCCGTTGCCGACCGCCCGTGATTATTGCCGATTCACCGGCTTCCTTCACCTCCTCTGATGGCATCAGTAACTGGGCGTCAGAGCAGACTAAATCATCCTCTTGATCTTTTAACATGCCTTCTGACCCCAACCGCATTTTGTCATCAAAGAGGTCTTCAGACAATGGATTACCCACAGTGGTGGGTACACGAGTTGACATTTGGCTGCTTCATTTGGACAGATGCTAATGATGATGATGATGACATTTGTGGCCGTGACTGCGAGGACGAGGAGGTAAGACTGCTAGATGCAGGTTGCATTAACCACTGAAGGACAGATTGGCGACGATGTTCGTTACTTAGATTCACAGGGCCCTGACCCAGCGATGACAGGCTGACGCCCTGCAACTGACGACCCGCTGGCATGCGTGTTGTCGCCGCACTGGAAGGACCCACCTTCTCTCGTACCTCTCCCTCCATGTGCTACCCCCCTCTTTGCTCGCTTACCACCTCATTTCGCTCCATGTTCAGAAATATAAAAATTTGAGAAGGTATGGAATAGTTTTGGAAAGTCTCTTATTAAAAGACGGCAATCACAAGCTATTCTCAAATCCTCTAATCAAAACAAAATTGCTGGATTCAAATTTTAACTGCAAGGTTATCAACAAATCTGGACTGGGCAAAAGTCCAAAAAACACGTATCTGTTATGTTTTGGTAAAAATAAAACGGTAATTTTTGCACCTTTCAATTCACCTGTGGGGAATATAGAATTGCTGTTTTAAGATTTACGTAGATGCTGCGTCAATGAACCCGTGTGGGTGCGCAAATGTCAAAAAACACGTTATTTTTATTTTTTTATATAATAAACGGTATTTTTTGCACCTTTCAATTCACCTGTGGTGAATATAGAATTGCTGTTTTAAGATTTACGTAGATGCTGCGTCAATGAACAGTGCTTGGGTGTGCAAAAAATCAAAAAACACGTAACTGTTATGTTTTGATATACCTTTCAATTCACCTGTGGTGAATATAGAATTGCTGTTTTAAGATTTACGTAGATGCTGCGTCAATGAAAAAGTGCTGGGTGCGCAAAGTCAAAAAACACGTAACTGTTATGTTTTGATATAATAAAGGTTTAAATTTTTGCACCTTTTAATTCACCTGTGGTGAATATAGAATTGCTGTTTTTAAAATTTACGTAGATGCTGCGTCAATGAACAGTGCTGGGTGCGCAAAAAATTTAAGAAACTTTGATATAATAAACGGTATTTTTTGACTTTCAATTACTGTGGTGAATATAGAATTGCTGTTTTAGATTTAGTAGATGCTGCGTCAATGAAACTGTGTGGGTGCGCAACAGTAAAAAACAGTAATGTGTGTTTTGTACGATACACGGTATTTTTTGCAACAAACAGCTTAGTGACTAAAGATTTTTTATTGTAATTTAACTGCAAGGTGGATATCTCAACAGTCAAAGGTGTAATGGGTAAATTGAATATGAAACACTATCTGAAATGTATCTGAGAATAAAGTGGAGTTTTGCAGCTAACAAAGAGACCTGCATTTACTAAAAATGTGTGTATCAATATATGTTCAGGCTGCATATAGGAATTATTTCAATGAAACTGTTTACTAATAAAGATATTCCACTACAATGTCTCCTCTAAGTTTGGGTGAATTTATCCAGGTGAATCTTTAGAGATAGAGCTTGTATGGTTCGCCGGGGAGGCCCCCCCGCTCCACGCTTTGAATTTACAGCGGTTGATGTTGCTTTAAAACATCTCTAGTAAGAATAAATGTTCAAATCTAATCTAACTAAAGTGCAAGATACAGTAATAGTGAGGTTTCTCTGTGCAGAAATAGATAATTTGTGCGTGTTTGGCCACAGGAGAGCGCAGGTCCTATCCTATGAGACGCTGAGAGACATGAGGCTGAAAAGGAAACGCTGTTTCTATGTAAAAGAGGTCATGGGAATTTTCGCTAATCGCAACCTACTCATCCAGTCATGACGTGCAACACATCACCTGCTCTATTCTGTAATCTGATTTGTGGCCGCCAAAAATTAAGGAAGGCCGAAAAAGGCGCGATTTAATAGATTGATGCTCAGATTTTAACTTAATTTAATGCATGATTGGAAAATTCGATAATAAAAACTTGCGATTTTCAACTTTGTCGATAAAAATCGCTCAACACTATCATTACAGCTACTCATGATATCTACAAGTTGAGGAGTCCTTGCGAGGTTATAAATATCTCCTTGTCATGGTGGATTGAAGCTTGCAGTGGCTTTTCACAAGGAGAATTTAAATAGTTAAATACAGGCAGCCTGTGGAAAATTTATGTGGTTTATGGATTACCGAACATCAGACCCGGGCGGCCTCGCTTTGCAGACGGAGTCATGAAGAACTGTTTCCCTTTACCAGCTTGAAAGGACTCGTACTACTTATACACTCCAAAGAAATTGGATGTGAGCAGCTAAATCTCACATTGCTCCATATGTTGAGAGCGCTAGAAGAACAGAAATGAGAAAATAAGGCCTGATCATGTTGCGAGTGTTAAGGTGTATAATTAACCACGTAAATGTACTAAGGTTTCGCTTCGCTGTTGTATTTGAGGAGAAATGGGAAGTGCCCTTCTATTATATTGATGACACTGAGTGAGGGGGACGAAAATTGGAATCCGCATGGCTCTTATATAATCACATTTATAATCATCAAACGTATAGTCAAAGGGCTTAGCACATGGTCAGAAGCCTGGGGAAGTATAGCCACTTTACTCGCTGCATTTGCTTTGTGGATCAAGGGTAAACCAATTTTGTATTAATGTCCCTCCAGTTCATATAGTATGTGTTAATGTAAGTGTCTAGAGTATGAGTTTTGAGGTCTTCCCCACCTGCAGCTTATTATAACACTATATATACTGCAGTACAGACCAGGAATGACAATGATTTACTTTGTGGTGGGATATTTTCAAGTGGTAACCTGTAGGATTTAATTCTTTAACACCCTAAAATCTGTTTGAGCCTTCTGCTGGATTCTTGTTTAGCCCATATACCTTTCTTACAAAAAGTAGTTTTTAGTGGAAGTGTTTTAGGGTTAAAGTTTGAGGACCCTCCTTGTTTTATACTGCTCACCTGCAATTTGCTATGTATTAATTTTAGATATTACACAATTTTCTACAAATAATTACAATTTTGTTTGTTTTAACATTTTGACCTACTTTACATTTAATTTGTTAAAATAAAATTTGACTTATGGGTCTTTGATGTTACTTATAATGTGGCCATTGACCATCTCAAATATGGCTTCCTGGTTTGGAGGGGTGACCCTCATGGGTATGGCCCCCTAGTGTGGAAGGGTAACCATCAAGGGTATGGCCACCTGGTTACTTCAAGCCATTCAATATATTAAGCCCCCTTTATCGTGGGATCCTGGCACTCATATGTCACGTACCTGCAACAAACTTAAAGGGGTTGTCTCACTACAAGGGTTGCTTTTTATGTTAAAGATCTTGCAAAAACAAGTCACTCTGCAATATATGTCCATTAACAGTATCCTACCTATTCTGAGATATATCCCCTCTTGTATGGGCTGCATCAGCTCCTCAGTTCGCTATAGCTTCAGACCTGTTTGATCTATCCTGATAGACTGCCAGCACTGGTTGCTATAGTTACAGACCTGTTAATTCTCTCATGATAGGCTTCCAATACTGGTTGCTATAGCTACAGACCTGGCTTCTATTGCAGCCTAGTAGAAGCCAGTAAACACGCCCCTGAATTCAAAGTGGAATCAAGAAAACAGGACTGAGGTAAGAAGAATCAATGTAGTGAGACAACCCCTTTAAGTTGTCTAAATAGATGATTGCGGCTGAAGGAAAAAAAGAAAAAAAAAGGCAGGCATGTTTTTTTATGTCATGTGTAGCTTTAACGACCCATTTGGCTGACAGTTAATTTGTGGTAAAGATGTTGTCTTAATGTTGATCATGTTCATGCTTCTCTCATGGTTGTAACCATGACAATGCTATCCAACTAACACACAGAGACATGTATCAGCTGTACTGACCTGTAGTCAAGTGCAAGAATGACAAGCTGGTGCTGGCTCCTATCTAACAATGAAGAATATTCACAGCTTCAAAATGGCAGCCTGACTGACTGCACCATTGTCTTTAGGAGACTATTACCATCGAAAGAGTAACATCAAGTAAAAAATGAACACTAGAAGGATGACTGTTTAATTTGGGACTTGTCCTCAGGGTTAACAAAGTCTTGGTTTGTCCCAATGGTGTCCTAGAATCTGGTGATAATGGCTGAATGCAAGGGAGAGTTCTGGGTTTCCTTGTATCCAGTGTGTATGGTTAAGGGTAAAGGTTATCAAGTGCACTAAAAAAGAAAATGACTAAGGAATGACTGGGGAGATGTTGTTTATGTTGTTCTTTCTCTTTACTCTTTCTGTAAACTGAACGAATGAGGTCTTGGTTCTTATTGAATTGTTCTATCCAATTGATAGAACTATTTAATAACATGTAGCTAATGGTCATGTTATATACATTTGTATTTCTACATGTTTATATGATTATTGCCTCTAAGCATATTTGTATTTGTTGATAAAAGTCACTATTGTAGCCTTCTCAATAAACATTTATATTGCTCCCTTTTGTTATGGGGTATATCTTTGCCAGTGGGCTTAGTTAACAGTGTAAGTTTTTTAGAGACAGAGATATCCCTTCCCTTCCATTACAAGGTACTGGGGGCATTAGCTTGTATACAATGTAACCGATACTGACTAAATTATGAGATGCAAGAGTTTAGAGTTTTTACTTTAGTCTGGAAAATCTAAATTGATATGCTTAATGATCAGTCATTGTTTTAGTACTGTTACAGAATTCCCATACATGTGTCCCAGATTATGGTTACCTATCAGTGTGCTCTATTTCACTGTTATCGCTTGATAGGGTGATAGCTAAAACTCTGATATCAAAACTTCACAATATAACAATAATAAAAACCTGGAGGTACATAGGTTGTATGCATAGTCCTTCCTTCTTATGTACAAACGCCACTCCTATACGAGCCCACAGGTATGACTGTAGGACTTAAACAGAGTTTATACATGTTGGAGTCCTACAGTCGTACCTGCGGGCTCGTGAGTGGCGTTTGTACATAAGAAGGAAGGACTATGCATACAACCTATGTACCTCCAGGTTTTTATTATTGTTATATTGTGAAGTTTTGATATCAGAATTATATAAAGCTTTTTGAAAAATACTTTATTTTGCCTCGATGCTGCACGTTGCATGTTGTTGAAGATTGCATAAAGAGGGGTTAATGAAGAGGAACCCTGTACTGAGGCATATATGCAATTAAGTATATAAAGGCAGTTAAGCCATAATAATTTGATAGCTAAAACTGTCTCAGTTGAGCTTATATATCATCAGCCACAGTCTAGTAAGTGGGGCTGTGCAAGTTTACTTACCTGTTCATGGATTTTCTTTTTAGAAGCAGGAAGGTGACTTATATACGTAACTTTCCATAGCAGATACAAATTGCTACTAAATATTTTGCATCTTTGAAGACTAGGGTTGGTTTGGTGGTGGTTGAGTCCATGTAAGATGTCAAAAGGCCTCTTGTGTGGCAGTTAAGAAGTCAGGTGGAAGTTGGAGGCCATGTTATGGTGGACTAATTTTAACCAATGCAGGATGTTAAACCTCATGATGTGAGGTGGCTGAGCTTTGGAAGGGGCCAGCCTTAAGGACGGCTTAATGTTTATCTCATCCAGTTGAGGGCATGGTGGTTAAGTAGGAGGATCTTCAATAGGGTCATTGGTTTTCCTAATGTGTACTGGCTCTGCTCAAATAGCAAGCCAGAGTGTGCTACTCCTTTATTGCTGTCTAGCAGGGTGCTGTATGTCACATAGCTGAGAATCTCACACAATGGCCTAGCCCTTCATTTGATTCCTTCTGTAATTGTTCTCCTCCCGTGGTTTTAAGAAAACTGTGGCCATTTGGCAACAAAAAAGTTTGTTATGGATGTTTGGTTTGTATTAGGAGAAGTGAAGGTTTCTCCCATATTCAAAAGTCAAGAATCTACCAAAGCTATAAGTAAAAGGGAACATGACTTTGGAAAGGGAAGAGCTATAGCTCCTATATAGTCTTAAAGTTGCAGTCTGTGTAGCTGTATGGATTTAAGCAAGGGTTGTTCTGTTGCAAGAGAAAGGAGGAGGCACATACATAGCATTTTACTGTGAGGAGCATTGAGCAAAGGGGGACATGTCTTTGGGAGAAGAACTTATAGCACCTGCATTATCCTGTATCTCCTGTCAGTATAGTTGTACTAATATAAGCACAGGTGGATGTGCTGTAATAAGAAGAAGTATGTGGATGCATAAGATTTAATGTGAGGAGGGTGGAGTTTAGGAAACAACCACCACTTACAGAGAAAACAATCAGAGGAGACTGAAGGCGTGAACCTCAAAGAAGAGAAATGTGAAGGATAGTGCGAGATGAATGGCTTGGTAAGTGCAATGCAAAGAAAAGAGTATGTCAGCTCCGCAATCCTGCCTCCATCATCAGTTTTGGCTATGCATAATATGAGGAACAAAAGTCGAAGTTATGGGTTGCAACTATTTGGATAGGGCAATGGAAGTCATAGAGCAGTACAGAGGAGAAATATGGATGGGCAGAGATGAGGCAATAGGTGAACTGGGCTAATAAAGGAAGAGACTCATAGTAACAGTCATATGAAATAGCAATCGTGAAATGTTTGCGAAAGAAAGAAACACAAGAATAATCTGCAAAATGACTTTTAGCATTTAGCAGTAGGAAAATGTGTTCTAATGATGTGAGTCATAATTGTAGATGGAATAATCTGTTTTGGAATATGACAAGAGAATCCTTAACCCCTAGAACAGTTTCATATATTTATTGAACACACAGCTATGGCACTATTCATCATTAGAGATTTTAAACAAAGCTGCAGTTTCAATTTACTTACTATACACTGCATTGCATACAAAGCATTATTTAGTCTTCAGAGACTGGCCAAAATTTGCAAGGACGCCCCTTTTTTCCCTTCTCTGTTCCATAATTCTTTTGTGTAGGCTGGGTCTATGATTTACAGCTTTGAGGCACCTTGCATGCTAAACACTGAAGAATACACTGTACCTGGGCCTACTTAGGAAAGGAGTCATGAGTATTTCTTACTAATTGCCCCTACCTTCTGTCAAAATGTTTTGTGCATTCCTTATCTTTGGTTGATCATTTATAGGCCATATAATGTGAAATTTTAACTAGGAAAGAAGCATTTTTTATGTTAGTTTGTATTAACATTATTGTACAAAAATAATGAACAACAATTTCATAACCATAATACAATTATTTGTATAACTAATTTTAATCACTTAATAATTACATAAAAAATTATGTATGACTCTTTGTTCAAAATGGTATTGCTGTAACATACGGTAGATGGCAGGCTAATAATTTCTGTTCACAAAAGGTTGTTATAATGCCGGGGTGACACATTGCACATTGGCTCCTTTTCTTTTGACAAAAGTCTGTCTGCGCCATGAACAGTGGTGTTATTGGAATCCTTACGATGCAGAGGCACTGCAGCCTCAGACTAAAAACTAGCCTGGAAAACATAACAAAACCACTTGGGAATTAAGTCAAGATGAAAGTGAGCTCCAACCCATATGTTAAAAAAAAACAACTTTATTTTAAGACATTAAAAAAATATTTTTTCGTATCACAAATTGTAAAAAAGGTACATTGGTTAACATATGCATGAGTGCATGCTAACGCATTTCAGAATAAAAGTTCCTTGATCACAGCTTGTATCATTTTCAGATGTGATGAGGGCCGTATTTACTACTAGGCACGTGTGGGCACGTGCCTATGGCGGCACCTCTTAGGGGGCGGTATGGCAGCAGGAGTATATTGTTTTTTTTCCCCCTTCCCTCTGAGAAATCCTCCCCCCAGCGGTCGGAGCGATGGGGAGAGGGGGGGGGTGCGGAGGTTGTGGCAGCGGCTCTGTTATCGTTGGTGTCATGTGGCAAGAAGCGGCGTCCGACGCAGTTTGTTTCATGCAGAGTTTGGCAGCGGTCAATGGGGCACAGGTAGGGAGATATCGGCTCCATTGTTATGACAGACAGCATCAGCAAGCTATGCTGATGCTGTCTGTCTCTTCAGTGGCGTGCCCCCCTGCCACTCTGCTCAGAAGCACACAGATGGTGCTGAAGAGCAGAAGACTGAGGCTTCCCGCTCTTCAGGACCAGTAAGTGAATCGGTGGGGAGGGTGGGGAGACATGGAGGGTTTTAGGAATGGGTGGGGTAGGGCAGGGGAGACATTGGGGGGGTTAGGAATGGAGGAGGGGAGGCCAGGGAGGAGGGGGAAGGGCAGGGGGAGAGTGGTGTGAGAGGGGGTAAAGGCTGCACCTGCAGCAGAATCTGGAGTGGTGTCCAGGCCCCCTCGGACTCTACCCATGAAGTGTAGCCTCTACCTCCTCTCCTGCCCTGCTCACCCATAAGGGTATGTTCACACAGCATAATTGCAGGCCGCATTCCTCCACATATTTGCGCTTCAATATGCCTGAAATGCACCCCACAATTACGGTAATTCATAGCGCACATAGAGAGTTGAATTATGTCCGTCTCCCCCGGGCATACAATATGTGCGTACTGTACGCCAGGAGAGAGAAGTGACAGGTCACTTCTTCCCAGGGCACTTACGTGCCACTGATAATGGAAGTGAATGGGGCCCCCCCTCTGCGTTTTAAAAGTATGAGCTGGTCAGTGCGTACTTCTAAAACATCTGGCATATTGAGGCAAGTGTTGATCGATTTAATCAAGAACAGCCAAAATCGAGATTGAGTAGATTTTTCGATTGCGATACCGGGAAAAATCTGATTAATCATGATCGAAAAATTGACTCGATCTCGATTTTGTCTGTTCTCAATAAAATAAAATCGATCAACACTAATTGCGGCTCATACAGTACATGCGGCAATACACCATGTGAACAATTGTGCTGTGCGGTTTAGCACCTACATAATACATAATACCCCACCTATTTGGGTTAAGGGAGTTTGTTAGGTTAAAGCTGGGTTTGGATTATGGGAATAGGTGCCTGGTGTATATTTTGTAGACACTAGGCCACAAAGCACAATTGTTATGGGTAAGGGGGGCCGGTGAGGATATAAGGGGTCGCAATTATTGGGCACCCCCAGGGTTTGTGCTGCAGTTGTGGCCTCTACCCCTTCTCCGGCCCCCCTCACCCATAACAATTGTGCTGTGCGGCCTAGTTCTACAAAATACACAACCCCCACCTATCCCTGTAACCCAAACCCAGCTTTAACCACAAAAATCCCCTTAACTCGGATAGGTGGGTGATTGTATATTATGTAGGTGCTAAATCTCACAGCACAATTGTTGTGAGTGTTGAGGGTGGGAATGGAGGTGAAGGTCACAGCTGTATTGCAGTCCCTGGGGGGTTTCCAGGCCCCTCAAGACTGTGCCCATGAACGGTGGCCTCTACCCCTCTCGCCCCCTCACCCACCAACAATTGTGCTTATATTGTATATTGTGCTTAGTGCCTACACAATATACAACCCCCACCTATCCAGATTAGGTGGGCTTGTGGGATTAAAACTGGGTTTTGGCTATGGGAATAGGTGACAGGTGTATATTTTGTAGACACTAGGCCGCACAGCACAATTGTTGTGGGTCAGAGGGGCGGGGAGGAGGTAAAGGTCACAGTTCATGGTTACAGTACCAGGGGGCCAGGAGACCCTCCCCAGGGATTATGCTGGAGCTGCGGTCACTACCCTCTCTCCGGCCCCCCTCACCCATAACAATTGTGCTGTACAAACTAGCACCTTCACAATATACACCAGCCACCTATCCCCATAACCGAAACTCAGATAGTTGGGGGATGTATATTGTGTAGGTGCTAGGCAGCACAGCACAATTGTAGGTGGGTGAGGGGGCGAGAAAGGGGGTAGAGGTCACAGTTCATGGGTACAGTCCCGAGGGGCCTGGAGACCACCCAGAGATTGTGCTGCAGGTGCAGCCTTTACCTCCTCTCCCGCCCTCAACACTCACAACAATTGTGTTACGCAGCTTAGCGCCTACAAAATGAAGAACCCTCACCTATCTGGTTTAGATGGGCTTGTGCGGTTAAAGGTGGGTTTGGGTTATGGGAATAGGTGGCAGGTGCATATTGTGAAGGCGCTAGGCCGTACAGCAAAATTGTTATGGGTGAGGGGGGCCGGAGAGGGGAAGGGGCCGCAGTTAATGGGCACAGTCACCCCAGGGATTATGCTGTATGTGCGGCCTCTACCCCCTCTTCAGACCTCCTTACCCATAACAATTGTGCTGTGCAGACTAGCACCTTCACAGTATACACCTGCCACCTATTCCCATCACCCAAGCCCACCTTTAAACCCACAAGCCTCCCTAACCCGGATAGGTGGGGGTTGTATATTGTGATGGTGCTAGGCCGCAAAACACAATTATTGTGGGTAAGGAAGGGGTAGAGGCCGCAGATGCAGCACTGTGCCTGGGGGTCCTCTACTCCCTCACCCTCGAAAATTGTGCAGTGCTGCCTAGCACCATCACAATATACAATCCCCACTCATCCCCATAACCTAAACTCACCTTTAACCCAGCAAGCACTCCTAACCCAGATAGGTGGAGGTTGTATATTGTGTTGGTGCTAGGCTACACAACACAGTTGCAAAGGGGGGGTTGGAGAAGGAGTAGACCCACAGCTCATGAGCACAGTCCTGAGGGGTTGGGAACCGCCCAGGGATTGTGCTGCGGTTGTGGCCATAACCCCCTTGGATTATATTGTGAGGTCTGAACTCCGTCCCCTGCACCTCCTGCAGATCAGGCTCATTCATGATCTTCAGAGGGTGGAGGGGATAAAGTTCATGCTGTCATGTTTTTAGTAGTGGTTTTGTTTTTTTGAAAAACAATGCATAACCAACTCACCCTTATGCTTAAAGAAAACAGTCCTCATATGAGTGGCAGTCCTCTTATAGATTCCCGTGCCCGATCTATGCTCCAAGGTGCACACGGTAGCAATAAAAATGAAAGTCCAAGTGATCAGCAGCGGGATGGCAAGTGAAGAGAGACTTTATTGACAGAAAAACTGCTGGTACATAACAATATAAAAGCGTGCAAGGCAGGCAAGCAGATCAGAGAGACAAATGGGAGCAAATCGCTGACATGTTTTGGGCGATACAATGACCTTAGTCATAGCCAGTTTTGTTTTTTCACAGGCTTCGTTGTTGAACTAAGATGGTTAAAGAGGGCTGGTGTTGGGGAGTGTTTATTTAAATAAAAGGTGTTTGTGGAGTTTGTATCTGTTTTTTTCCCCGTTTAATCCCAGTGTTGGTAATGGAGGCATCTGACAGATGCCTTTCTATTACTAGCGCTCGGACTTGGTGTCAGCCAGCAGTGTTTTTTGTCACCCCAAGGCTTCCACTAACCCCTTATCACCATTACCCCAGTACCCAATGCACCAGGGATACTTGGAAGAGCCAGGTAACCATCACAAGTGGACCCTCTAATGTGATGATCCACCTCTGGGGTGGCTGCGGGTTGGTATTTTTAGAATGGGAAGGGACCAGTATCGATGGTTCTTCCCATTCTGATAGTATCAGGCTGCAGCTGTCGGTTTCACCTTGGCTGGTTATGGAAAATAGGGGATACCCTACGTCGTTTTTTTTCCAGATTTTATTTTATTTTTTTATTGAGAATATAAACATATCTAAACGTATTGGTTACAGTAGTTGCCAATTTTTGGGTTTTCAATAAATAAATGATTTTGTGAAAAAATAAGATGTAGGGTGCCCCCCATTTTTTAGAACCAGCCAAGGTAAAACTCACAGCTGCAGCCAGATATAATAAGAACTAAAGGGTTTTCATGATATGGTCCCTTCCTACCTAAAAATACCAGCCTCAGTCGTCCCAAGGTGGAACATTACATTAGAGGGTCCACTTCTGATGGTTACCTGGTTATTCCTAGTACCCCTGGTGCATTAGATACTGTGGTAATAGTAAAAGAAGGTTAATATCAGCCTTGGGTTTGCCCAAAAACCACTGCTGGCTGACAACAAGCCCGAGTGCTAGTAATGGAAAGATGTCTGTCAGATACCGCTATTTGGATAAAATGGGAAAAAGAACAGATACAAAATAAACTAAAAAACTTTTATTTAAATAAACACTCCCCGACAACAGCCCTCTTGAACTTTTATTAATAATGGATCAAACGTGGTAGGTCTTACCCTGTTCCGAAATAAGCACCCCCAAAAATAAGACATAGTGCATTTTTAGTTAGAAATTCAGAGTGTGGCTGCTTATTGTCACGGATTGCCCCTGCTTCACCCGGTCGCAGGCGCATCCATGCCCCGCGGGCCAAAGCTCATTCCCGATCTGTCCCCTGTGTCCCTTACCCGGCCCCACGCTCCTGCTGCAGTCTCTGTCCCGCGGCGCGCGCGCCCCTCCCTGGGTGCTTGGGGTCGGCAGTGTTCAATTTAAAGGGCCAGCGCACCGTAATTGGCTATTGCCGTCGCTGCCCCTATTTAAGCCTGCCTTTCCTGGTTACCCTGCCGGTCTTTTAGTGCCCTTTGCCTATAGAGAAAGCGTTCCTGAATTTCTTTTTCTAAATTTACCGTTTTACCTTAAAGTACCGTTTGCCTCCGTCCCTGACCATGACCATTGCCCCCTTGTCCTGACCTTCGCCTGTCCCCGACTAACACCCTTTGCTTCCGATTTTGTGCCACGCTACACCTCAGCTGCCTCCGCAAGCAAGTCACGTCAGGGGTAGCGACCTGGTAGACTCCCGCCGCAGCAAGTCCATCCCACTTTGCGGCGGGCTCTGGTGAAAACCGGGACCTACTTCGATTCTGTTTCCTGGCGTGGCTTACGCCATCGCTTGCAGTGGTCCAGAGGATCCATTACCTCCAACCGTGACACTTATGCTGATGTTTGTGATGAAATCACTACAGTATATTAATACATGTTGATGTTTTGTTCAGCAAAAAATGTGAATTATTGTTCATAGTAAAAAAACATCCCTTAAAAATAAGTCTTAGCTCGTCTTTAGGAGCAAAAATTAATATAAGACACTGTCTTATTTTCGGGGAAACGGGGTAGTGCAGTGAATCTAACATAGGCCAAAGTGAAATCTGTATGAAAATAAAACACACAAAAAAAAATTTCAGTACTAAACTCTACCTCCTGTACCCCTGAAGATCATGCCCATGGCTGATTTTCTGGGGCTGCAGGAGACGGAGTTTAAGCTGCACAATATAATTCTGAAGTGTACTGACCATAGCCACAGCACAATCCTCAAGGGAATGGTCCTCTTCACCTTCACCTATCATTCCCTACCACCTCAACTGATTACTCAATAGCCCCCTCACCTTCACCTCCACCTGGACAGGATGGAGAAGAAAAGGGAAAGAGAACAATTCCAGTCACAGGAGATGTCTCCGGTGAGTCCCTAGATGTTACTGCATTGTAATCACTTAAACGTCTGCAGAGCCTGTGTACACTGGTACCTACCACCATATAATCACTGTATGGAGGTAATATACTGTCTACAGAGCCTGTGTAAACTGGTATTTACCACTATATGGTCACTGTATGGAGGTAGTGTACAGTCTGCAGATTCTGTGTACATTGGTAACTATCACTATATAGTCACTATATGATGGTAATATACAGTCTACAGAGCCTGTGTACACTGATATCTACCACTATATGGTCACTATATGTAGGTAGTAGACAGTCTGCAGAGCCAGTGTACAACTAGTGTCTACCACTATATGTTCACTGTTTTGAGGTAATATACAGTCTGCAGAGCTTGTATACACTGGTGTCTACCACTATATAGTCACTGTATGGAGGTAATATACAGTCTACAGAGCCTGTGTACACTGATATCTACCACTATATGGTCACTATATGGAGGTAGTAGACAGTCTGCAGAGCCAGTGTACAACTAGTGTCTACCACTATATGTTCACTGTATGGAGGTAATATACAGTCTGCAGAGCTTGTATACACTGGTGTCTACCACTATATAGTCACTGTATGGAGGTAATATACAGTCTGTAGAGCATTTTTACACTGGGGTCTACCACTATATGGTCAATTTATGGTGGTAATATACAGTCTGCAGAGCCTGTGTACACTGTCATCTACCCCTCTATGGTCATTGTATGATGGAAATATTGGTTGTAGTGTAATGGTTTAGGTGCAGGCACAGTTTGGCAGTATCGCCCAGCTTTCCTGGATGCTGAATAGGCTATCCAACGTCTAGGGCAGCAGGATGATGGCAAACCCTTCAATTAGCTTTCTTGTAGAGCTGTTACATGGTTGTAGTGGGCGTGGCTTTTGTAAGGGGGTGTGACATGACATGAAAAGGGCGTGGTAATGCAAATAGTTAATGGGGGAGTATTCAGGTTTAGTGCCTAGGGCAGCATGACCTATAAATACAGCCCTGCATGTGATGACATATAAATGTTAACTAACCAATAGTAACTTGCCACATTAAAATCAGACTTTAACCCTGTTTGTACCAAAGATGTATAAACAATGCGATTTCAAATCCAAATGTGAATAAAACCACCCAAATAAGAAAATATTAAAAAGATTATACAGATGGCCATATGCAGAAAGGGAAAGAAAAAATATAAGAGATCATTTTTAAAATGTAACCCTTGGTGAAGCTGGATCATCCTCGTTCTGTTATGGGGGCTGAATTTACCCCATTGGCAGGAGGGAGGATCCACTTCAAAACCCTCCGCTTGTATCTGCAGGTTGGCCCTAACCATTTTGAGTTTTTCGTTTTTTTTTGTCATGGACAATTTGTCATCAGATATTGTTTTGGGTCTCCCTTAGTGACATAATCTTAACTTCATCTTTGACTTGAGTAAAGGGGTACTGATTAAATGGGGTCCTCAATGCTCCTCCCACTGTATTTCACTGCAGTTATCTGAGTGCCAGATGGAGGAATCCGACTCTTCTGATATTATTGCTGATCCTGCTGATGTTTTTGATAAAAAATCTACTCCTGAGTGGGAGACTGTTCCTAAGAAAGGTTCTTCCCCCGTGGGTACAGTTGCGACCTTTGCTCATGATTTTGCTGCATATGTTATTGAACCTCAACCTTCCATACGGAACCCTTCCAAGTCTGATGGGTCTGTTGAGGGTCCAGAGGCCCCTCATAAAAGGGAGGGTACTGTCATGACCACAGCTGCTCGGGCCTTGGTGCAGTTTTCTGTCCGGAAACCATTTTAGCCATGATTTTAGCCATGATTTTGGTATTTATGTCTGGCTTCAGTCTGAACACAGCCCTAAACACTAATGGCTGTGTTCTTATTGACAGGTTTTCTGCCCCCCAGCAGGGCCGGGACAAGGCATTTTGGTGCCCTAGGCAAGTACAGCCAATGCCCCCCCCCTCACTCCCCCAAAAGTGCCCCCCACACACACACACACACACTAATTCCTCTCACCCCTGCGCCAGGTCCTGTCACTAATTTTATGCATATTCCAAATAGCTCCCGTCCATCTCCTCAGCAGTCACTGCACAATGAAAATCAGCCCTGACAAATTTGCTTTTTCAAAATCGCTCCCCTCCATATGACAGTGTAATACCCCTAAATAACAGTCACCGAATAATCCACCAATACATGGAGCAAATCTACCGGACGAATGATTGTTACTAAAAAACACTCCTACAAAACCAAGCCCCAAACTATTGCTACTTAAGGATCAAATAATCCTGCCAGACCCTGACCGAAAGCGACCCCCACATGTGACCCCCACATCAGCTGTACACAGCCTCTGAAGATGTATTTTACCCCATACAGGTACTATATAGTGGTAGATACTAGTTGTATGTAGATGCTCTGCAGAAATATATGTGATTACACTGCAGTTACATTTAGTGACTCACAGGAGGCGTCTATTCTGATCAGCGTCGTTCACTTTCCCTTTTCTTCTCCATCCGGTTCACACCTTCATGCTGATTGCTCCGGCCAATTTCTCGTCCCTGCAGATTTGGACACAAATATCTTAGAATCCTCACATTTTTCCCGTAACTCCTTAATTATAGGTATATAAGTCCCTCAGTTAGACAGGTATATAGATATGCCCTCTCAGTCAGGCAGGTATATGTATATTGTCCCCTTAGACAGGTAGGTTTTATAAATATAGGGGCACTCAGTCAGGTATATAGATTTATGGTCACTCTCAGGCAGGGATATAGACATTGGGACACTCTCAGGCAGGTATATAGAGGCACTCAGGCAGGTATATAGAGATAGGGGCATTCAGGCAGGTATATAGAGACAGGGGCACACAGGCAGGTATATAACTTTAGGGGATCAGGCAGGTATATAGCTAGGGGCCACAGGCGGACATATGGGGGCTCAGTAAGGCGTATAGGGGCTCAAGCAGCCATATAGGGGCTCAGGCAAAGGGGCACATCAGCTATGGGGCCACAGCAGGCTATGGGGCCACAGGCAGGCATATGGGGGCCCAGGCAGGTTATTGGGGCCACAGGCAGACTATGGGGGCCCACAGGCAGGCGTATGGGGGCCACAGGCAGGGTATGGGGGTCAGGCAGGGTATGGGGGCCACAGCACAAGGGGGCCCCCACTATGGGGGGCTCAGGCGGCGTATGGGGGCCACAGGCAAGGCATATGGGGGCCACAGGCAGGCGTAGGGGCTCGGCAGGCTATGGGGGCCACAGGCAGGCATATGGGGGACCAGGCAGGCGTATGGGGGCCACAGGCAGGCGTATGGGGCTCAGGCAGGCGTATGGGGGCCACAGGCAGGCGTATGGGGCTCAGGCAGGCGTATGGGGCCCACAGGCAGACGTATGGCGGCCACAGGCAGGCGTATGGGGCTCAGGCAGGCGTATGGGGGCCACAGCCAGGCGGATGGGGGCCACAGCCAGGCGTAGGAGGCCACAGGCAGGCTGTATGGGGGCCACAGGCAAGCTATGGGGGGTCAGGCAGGCGTATGGGGGCCACAGGGAGGCGTATGGGGGCCACATGCAGGGTTATGGGGGCCACAGCCAGGCGTATGGGGGCTCAGGCAGGCGTATGGGGCCACAGGCAGCTCAGGCAGGCGTATGGGGGCCACAGGGAGGCGTATGGGGGCCACAGGCAGGCGTATGGGGCCACAGGGAGGCGTATGGGGCCCCAGGCCGGCCTATCTGGGCCACAGGCAGGCGTATCGGGGCCACAGGCAGGCGTATGGGGGCTCAGGCAGACAAAAATAACAACATTTATACTCACCTTACCTGCTTCCGGGCCGAGCGCTCCTCTTCTGTCATCTTCTTTTTTACCGGCTGCACGCACTTCTTCAATCCGACGCTGGAGGCGTGATGATGTCATCATGCCTCCAGCACCGGGATGTTCCTCCGGCAGCTCCTCGGGAGCACGGCCTGTGACGCGCTGTGCGCCCGAGGAGAGGCAGCGTCGCGATGACATCACTTTATTGTGACACTGCCAACTGAGCAGCACGGGGCCGCGGCGGATCCTCAGCGCTGTGAGGACCCGGCGGCCCCGCTGTGTCGGCCCTGCGGCTTACCGGAGGATCCAGCGATCCTCCGGTGAGGGGGTCCGACACTGTCTGCGGGGCAGGGAGCGCTCGCTCCCTGCTCCGCAGAAGCGCTCAAAGAGACCGCCGGCGCTTCAGGCCCACGGCAGCGGCCAGGAGCCTGGTGAGGTTCGGGGCATCTGACTGCGCCCCTTAGGAATAGGCAGAGGTGGGTGCCCTAGGCGATCGCCTAACTGTGCCTACCCGTCGTCCCGCCTCTGCCCCCCAGTCTTCTGCTGCTGACCTGGGCTGAGCACCAGGTGACTTTGATGAGGTGATTGACAGCTTTCTAAACCTCTCAGGCTTTGTTCTGGATGTCGAGGAGGCGGCCCAATCACTGTCTGAACTGGATCCCTGACTTCCTATTTAAAATCCCTATTGCTTAGAGATGCTCACCAGTGATAGACCTGTCTAGATCTGGTATGCGCTTTGTCTTGTTTTCCTGGTTTATTGATCTATTTGCTACTCCTCTGACTCCTCATGTCTGATGTACCTTTTTATGTACCATTTTGCCAGCTCTGATTTTGACTTGGTCCATCTGATCTCCCTTTACTGTTTGTCTGCTTTTGTCTGTCTTTCTGTGTGTACTTAGCTAGAGTAGGCACTGCCATCCAGTTGCCGCTGGTCAACCAAGGCTGGGAGGGCAAGAAGGCAGATTTGGGGGTCCAAGCCCAGGACTCATGTGTTATCTTGCCTTCTCTGTTCACCTGCCCCGGGGACTACTAATAGAAAGAGATTTCAATGTGAAGTAAAAGAAGGTAAAAGTTAGGCAAAAAAAGGTCAGAGAGATAAGACTTGAGAGGTAGTCAAATTATACATGATTAAAAATAAGCAAAGTGCTGCAAAAGTCACCAACAGTCGACATTCAAGAAATGAGTTAACGAATGTGAGTACATAGGGTTTATCTCAAGATGCAAACTTCTGTTAACACTTATGAACAGAAGAGAAAACTTTGCTAGACAACATATAGAAAGGCCAAGGCAAGATTTTTTTAGTAGATGAAACGAAGATTAACTTGCGTCATAATGATGATAAAATAACAGCATGAAGAAAAAAAAAAAAAGGCTCATGAGCCAAAGCATAACACATTGTCTGTCAAACATGGTGGTGTCAGGGTTATGGTTTAGACATGTATGACTTCCAATGGAAGTGGGTCACTGGTGTTTATTAACGATGTGACTGTGGAATGATGTAACAGGATGAATTCTGCCGTGTACAGAGCTAGACTTCTGCTCAGAATAACTCAAATGCTGCAAAAATGATACAATGCCACTTCACAACATAAGGGATAGTTGCCTAAAAAATACTGTGAAAGAAACCTAATGACTTCTTAAGGCAAAGAGAACATATATACTACTGGCAGATTCAATCTTCTCATGTTGACCTAATTGAGCATTCTTATTACTTGCTAAAGACAAAACTCAAAGCAACAGACCCGCAATAAATGAAGTTGGCTACATTGAAGTCTTGACAAAGCATCCCAAAGCATCCTCAAAGCACCATTTGAGGATGTCCATACCTTCCCGATTTTAGTCAGACATGGGGAGGTGATTTAGCACAACCTGCATTCCAAAATGTTTGGGAAAGCCACTTTTGCTAAATATTTGAGGGTTTTACACTGCACTCAAGATTTTTCAAAAAGTTGGTGGGTTTGTATTTTGAAGTGGCCTCTAGAGTGAAACATATTTAGTATAATTTATACCCACGTGTGGCACAAATTATAGCAGAAATGTATCCACCTAATTACTAGCACCGAATTTAGATTCAGGCACCTAGACTTCTAGATGACGAAGCAAATATGTTAAAAGGTATACACCTCTTATTATGATTACAACATCTTACTCCTGCACTGTTTGTATTAAAATTGTCACATCAAAGACAGTCTTAAAAGTGTTTTCCAAGATTTTGGGAAACCAATGTACAAATATGCCAATGACTGACTGTACGGTCAAGTGAAAAATATACAGCTCTGGAAAAAATTAAGAGACCACGGCAAAATTTTCAGTTTCTCTGATTTTTCTCTTCAATGGTATATTTTTGAGAAAAATGTACATTATTTTATTATATAAACTGCTGACAACGTCTCCGAAATTCAAAGCAAAAATTTTGTATTTACAGTATTTGCAGTAAATGAGAATATTTCAAAATAATAAAAAAGCAGTGCTGTCAAACCTAAATTAATGCAAAGAAAACAAGTTCATATTTATTTAGAAGTCAGGAAGAGTTAAAAAAAATCAATATTTGGTGGAATAACCATGATTTTTTTATTTAAATTCCTTTCGGCCTATTCCTAGCACTTGTTTTGCCATCCAGCTTGTCCTATTGCAAGAGGATTGTGAAGACCACTGCAGGGTTTTTTATATTTTCCTTCATTAAATAAGATTTGGTTCAGGTGATCACCTAATCAGAAGCACATTAAGTAGAATGAGGTCAGACATGTAGAGATGCTGATTTTTAGAAAACTGTGCAGTGGTCTCTTATTTTTTTACAGAGCTGTATAGGACATCACTTCTGGGGATCAGCAGGGGGCACTAGAGCTCTAGTAGCACTGGAATGGTGGAATATTCATCATATTTTAAATTATGTATATTTATTAATTTACTTTTGAGCCTTTAAAAATAGAGGACTTTGTTAAAACTACTGTAATTCCTTTACGAATTAAAGGGGTATTACGCTTTCATTAATAAGCTTTAAACAAGTAGACAAAAGTAAATCAAAATTCTTACCAAGTACATTGCTGTTTTGATTTAGCAGTTTTTCTGCTCTGCTTATTTACCAATGGTTTCCTAGATTACTGCCAACCTGTCTACTCTACCAGCTGTGGTCAAGATTGTATTGTCATTCTTTGTTGTGTCTTATCAGCAGGAAAAGTTTGCATCTATGCTTTTATCTTTGTTCTTGAATATACTGTATACCCTTGTGCCATCCTATCAAAGCTTTAGAGCACATAGTGGCTGAATGACAGTGTTAACTTTTTATATATAAATACACTCATAACACTGTGAATGTAGAAAAACTACACTGGTCTTCCTGCTAGCATGTAAGTTTTTTTTTTCTCTTACTAAAATAT
>JAODAL010060081.1:0-21082 GCA_025379985.1 Phyllomedusa bahiana | reverse complement strand
TAGAGGGGAACCGATTTTGCTACGAGTCACCCCAGGCTGCGACGCCCCCTTGCTGTGCTGCGCCCTGGGCCTGTCCCGGGAAATGTTTGTGCCATCCATCGATGTGAAACCTGCCCCCTCTCTGTCGACATATGTTTAAAAAAAAAAATTTTACAGTCTTTTTAAAATAAAGGGAATGTTATGAAAAATACAACCCTGTATTTGACCCAAGTAAAAACCCAAACAGGTTTAATTTAACCCTTGGATTTTAAAAACGCCCCAGAACTGACCAGAAAAAAATTTTTAGTTTAGGGGGTACGTTTTTTACTACAAATACACTCACTAACAACGGGCTTAATTAAACCCCTTTGGGATATTAAATGTCTCCAGAAATGAACAGATGAAATTTAGATGTATATATGGGGTAAAAATATAACTGTTTTTGACTCCAAATGGACCATAAGGGGTTTAAAATACCCTTTGGATATGAAATTCCTACTGAAATCAACAGGTGAAATTTTAAAATGTATATGGGGAGGGAATTCGACCCACCCGATTTTAATGAAAATACCCCAAACTAAAAAAAATTTTGATAACGGAAGGGAGCAGTCTCTGATCAAAGGTTTCTTTCAAAAGGGATCACAGAATAAGAAAACCTGGTGAGCAAGACAGATTTTGCGGGTTTTCCCTCCCCCCCAAACGCTGAAAAAGCAAATTTGTTTGGGGAGGGGGCTACCCCAGCAGGACGGATGTTTGCAGGGCAAACGAGAAAAACGTGAGGAGGAAGAGCGTCCCGCCCTTTTTAAGGTGTAACTCACAGAAGCCCGCCGGTCTTGATTGGTTTCATCTCTGACATGTCATTGGGGATTTCCTTTTTCCTCCCAGATTTCTTGCCCCATGTAACGCCTGGCTTGGGGCCAATTTATAATTAAAACACGCTCGTTCCCGGCGATTTACCCAAACTTGACTTTGTGCAGAACGAAGTTTTAATGACTTTCAAAACGTTTTTCATTTGTTAAATTGTTGCCATCTCTAGCCGGGTCTACCTGTGGTTCTTTGATGAACATTGTAATAAATGTGACTGACACACCCGCAGTGGGCTCCCACATACATCACACTGTCATCAATATTGTGGATCACCTCTCACTCATCACGATGTTTGCCTAATAATACTGTTCGGGCGACAGTGTTTCGACCAAATTATTTAAGTTTTGGGGGGTTCCAAATTCCTGATATAGCGCCATTTGATTTTGGAAAGGATTTTATTTATGTATTTTTTAAAATAGGGTTTAGCTCTTTTTCGATAAGTTTTACGCCTTTATAAAGGCGATTTTTGGTCATACTCTAGCCCGGACACGTTTAAAGATTTTCGCTGTTTTTTCCCGCCCGTCTTTAATGGAAACATGTTAGCCAGTCCTTCTGGCCTAATCCCCCACTGCGCCCCACACACTGGCAGGGGCGTGAATTTTCACGGCATTTTTTGAGCGCACCCCCTCAGACGGGCGGAAAATTAGGCCAGTCCCCCCCTCGCCTAGGTCCCCGCACTGCGCCCCACACTTTGGGGGGCGGCTTTACATGGCATATTAGCATACCCCGGGCGGCGAATCTTAGGCCAGTCCCGCACTGCGCCTCACACCTGGCGGGGGGGGGCAGACTTTACACCGCATTTATGAGCGACCCCGGCCCCACATAAATGAGGCGCAAATTTTGCCGGGGAAAAATGGCGAAAAAGGGGCGAAAACCGCGTGGCACTTCATACATGTCGCCCAAAAAGAATTTGAAAAAATACAACATCTTCGAAAAGGGCACAGCGCTGGAAACGGCGGTCTGACACTAGATTTTGGGTGTCCTCAGAAGGGGGCATAAAAAAATGTGACCGGTTCCCCTTTAAATTTGTGCCTTTTATTAAGAACTGTAAGCATTGCACCCTTTAAAAAAGTTATCTGTAACCACCAAGCTTGTGTGCCCCACTTATACAGCCACTGCAAGTTCTGCAAAAATGATGCCTTGCTTAGTTCTCACTGCATTATTTCCTTAGTAAAAAGGTCACCAGTGGCCACTCAAAAACCAACAGCCCCGCCCCATTTTGATGTCACCTACACACTTGGTATCTTGGAATTGTCCCGACCGCAGAATACAAATATCAATATTTTTTACTGAAAAAATGAACCTTAAGCTGCAATTGCACCATTTTTGTGAGGGTTTCTATTTTTACCTTACGTTATTTTTACCTTTTGTGTTTCCCTGTACATTGTATAGTCAAGTCAATGGTACAAAAAAAACAAGCCCTCATACACCTCTGTAGATGGAAATATAAAAAAAAGTTATTGCTCTTGGAAGGAAGGCAGTGAATAACAAAAGCAAAAATCTGAAATTAGCTGCGTCATAAAGAGGTTACGTTTTTCTAAACAGCAACTGAATTGTACAGCAGAGCTGAATGTGCCTATTACTGGGGACATCAGAGCTACTGGCTGAATGATTGTCCATATAATAGCTATCTTGAAGAGCTTCAGGGCTAAACCCACACCAGGAGACAAATATGCTTGATGCTTTTGTTTCCGTACAGATACAGTAGTTGTGTATTAAATATAATATTTTATCTTTTAGATACTAGGTGCACTGTTCCGCGTTCTTCAGATCTTTCACAGAGTCCTTATAAATTATCTTATATGATTGGTAATGAAGTTACATTTTCATGTACAAAACGCTTTGCTAAAGTAACATCTTTGAAAAGTATTTGTACGGAAGGAGGTTGGAGGCCGTCTTTACCCACCTGTCAAGGTGCGTTTACATAACCTTTGTAAAATGTACAACTGTTCCTGATATATTGTACCTGTTAAAATATAAACTGTATATAAACATTAAGAGAACTAATGGTAGGAGTCTGAAGCTTTTCTCTGCTTAAATAAAAAGTAAGTTTTAAAGCACCTTTTACATACATGGTGAGGACTGTGATGCACTCACATACATTCGGCCGCCAACTTGGCTCAGCCCGGGGTTATTTAGCTCTGGGATTGCCGTCTTCTGTAAGCGGAATGGCACTCAGACAAGAGGTTCCAGTTTAACATTGGCCTCAGCCAGCATTATTGAGGCACATGCAAACAAATAATACCAACACAAACCTCAGGCCGTCTGGCCACTGACTAAACACATTAGTCCCTCTCTATCCGTGGCCTGGACCTAGCGTCCAGTACCACCAATGCACCTCAGATCTCACCCACTGGTGTAGGCTTCCCTCAGCCTCTTGGGGGCCAGAGCTCTCTCCTCAGCTCTGCTGCTCCAACATCCAGGTAGCAGACCACGCCCCCTGATCACCTGGAGAGACAGGCTTTTTATAGGCCTGGTAAATCCTGGCACTGGAACGTGGGAACAGCCACCCACCCAACTGCAGCTGTTCCGGGAAAGCCAACCCATAATGGCTGGACATCAGCCATACTACATATGAGTGTCAGCAACCTAATGTTGCTGACTGACAACACCTGGCTTCTCCCACCGAGACCATGCCCTCGGTGGCACGTTTCTACCAAGTCCCCTGACGTACGCCATCTAGTGGCAGCACCATGCGACCGCCTAAGGTCGCCTTGCCACAAGACCAACACATGACCTTATAACCAGGTTCTCTACAAACCACCACAAACAAACGCAAATGTAGGATACACCAAAAAACAACAATGCTACATAAAAAAGACAAAGAAAGATGTTTCATAAAAAGCAGGTGAGCAATACAAAACATACAAATAAATATCTTTATTGTACAGAGTAAATTAACACACAAGAAAATGTGAAAACACTTCTAAAAGGACGTCTACCAGCAAACATGCCAAAATAAACACCAGTATAGCCAAAATGACTTTACCTCATGAAAAGTATAATACAAGTTGTAAAATACAGTGCCTTGCGAAAGTATTTGCCCCCCTTGAACTTTTCAACCTTTTGCCACATTTCAGGCTTCAAACAAAGATATAAAATTTAAATTTTGGGACACAATTGTAAAGTGTACCGAAATTTATTGGATATTTTAAACTTTTGTAAAAAATAAAACTGAAAAGTGCGGTGTGCAATATTATTCGGCCCCTTTACATACAGTGCAGCAAACTCACTACAGAAGTTCAGTGAGGATCTCTGAATGATCCAATGTTGTCCTAAATGACTGATGATGAGAAATATAATCCACCTGTGTTTAATCAAGTCTCCATATTAATGCACCTGCTCTGTGATAGTCTCGGGGTTCTGTTTAAAGCGCAGAGAGCATCATGAAGACCAAGGAACACATCAGGCAGGTCCGTGATACTGTTGTGGAGAAGTTTAAAGCCGGATTTGGATACAAAAAAACTTCCCAAACTTTAAACATCCCAATGAGCACTGTGCAAGCGATCATATTGAAATGGAAGGAGTATCAGACCACTGCAAATCTACCAAGACCCGGCCGTCCCTCTAAACTTTCATCTCAAACAAGAAGACTGATCAGAGATGCAGCCAAGAGGCCGATGATCACTCTGGATGAACTGCAGAGATCTACAGCTGAGGTGGGAGAGACTGTCCATAGGACAACAATCAGTCATACACTGCACAAATCTGGCCTTTATGGAAGAGGCAAGAAGAAGCCATTTCTCAAAGATATCCATAAAAAGTCTCGTTTAAAGTTTGCCACAAGCCGCCTGGGAGACACCAAACATGTGGAAGAAGGGGCTCTGCTCAGATGAAACCAAAATCCAACTTTTTGGCCACAATGCAAAACGATATGTTTGGAGTAAAAACAACACAGCTCATCCCCCTGAACCCACCATCCCCACTGTCACAGCATCATAGTTTGGGCTTTTCTTCAGCAGGGACAGGGAAGATGGTAAAAATTTATGGGAAGATGGAGGGAGCCAAATACAGAACCATTCTGGAAGAAAACCTGAGCCTGCAAAAGACCGGAGGCTGGGGCAGAGATTTATCTTCCAACAAGACAATGATCCCAAACAAAGCAAAATCTACAATGGAAGGTTCACAAATAAACGTCTCCAGGTGTGAGAATGGCCAAGTCACAGTCCAGACCTGAATCCAATGGAGAATCTGTGGAAAGAGCTGAAAACTGCTGCTCACAAACGCTCTCCATCCAACCTCACTGAGCTCCAGCTGTTCACAAACGCTCTCCATCCAACCTCACTGAGCTCCAGCGCCAAGGAAGAATGGGCAAGAATTTCAATCTCTCGATGTGCAAAACTGTTAGAGACGTACCCCAAGTGACTTGCAGCTGTAATCGCAGCAAAAGGTGGCGCTACAAAGTATTAACTTAAGGGGACCGAATAATTTTGCACGCCCCACTTTTCAGTTTTTTTATTTTTTACAAAAGTTTAAAATATCCAATAAATTTCGTTCCACTTCACAATTGTGTCCCACTTGTTGTTGATTCTTCACCAAAAAATTTAAATTTTATATCTTTATGTTTGAAGCCTGAAATGTGGCAAAAGGTTGAAAAGTTCAAGGGGGCTGAATACTTTCGCAAGGCACTGTAGATAACAAGCAAGTTGCAAAGTATCATATATCCAAATAAAAATAAAGGCAATCATCAAGAACAAATATCAAAATTGAACAAAGACCACAGAACAATATGGAACCAATGAATAAATGGCATAAAGATACCATATCCTGCATAAAATACAAATACATATGGGGTGAAGAGTGTGCACGCCCCACGGGTATTGCCTATCTTTCCTTCATAGAAAATTTGCTGCTTTTTTCCTTCCTGTATATTACAGTATCTGTATTACATCTTTTATTACATTCCTCTTGGGGTCATGTTTTGACAATGCTTGTACATGTCATGGCGTGTTGTTGGCTGGGACTTGCATATGTTGTGGTCCTTTTTTAAGTGTTTTTATATTTTCTTGTGTGTCCATTTACTCTGTGCAATAAAGATATATATCTTTTGTGTATTTCTATTGCTCACATCCTTTTTTGACACACTCTGTTTGATGTATCAGGTTTTCTACAAAACATTAAGTCAGTCTTCCTGTAATCATTAATGCCATATTTTGAAAAAAAAATTCAGGTTGATTTTTTTAGACAAACCACATCCCTGTCAACTGGTCACCTGTCACCCCTTTAACGCCCCCTCCCCTCAAGCCCAAAAATCATACTTACAAGCTCTCCTGGATGCCACATGTATCTCCCAATAGCTCTCTAGCTGACAATCACTGTATTATGTGGCTCTGGGATAATGCTTAAAGAGAACCTGTCACATAGTTTATGCCCCCCTTGCTGAGGGCAGAACAAGCTAGTGTCAGACCTGCTGTTTCCAGCGCTGTGTCCCTTATTTTGGAAGATGCTGGAGTTTGTGTATTTAATGCTCAAATCTGCAGTTTTCAGCCAGAAGAGTCATTCGAAGAGTCCTTCAAAGAGTCAGTTTTTTTCAAACCCAGCCAATCGGAGGCTAGCCCCGCCCACCTCAACTGATAAACCTACTATTTTGAATAGGTAGGAACATGTGAATAACTGCTGGGTGGGCGGGGCTAGCTTTTGGTGGGCGGGGCTAACACCTACTCATAAGATTTGAGGGGTAAATGCTCTAAAACTGCTGCACCTTACAGTATTATGGACACAGAGCGGGCAACAGCAGGTCTGACACTCGCTTGTGCTGCCCTCAGCAAGGGGTGCAGAACCTATGTGACAGGTTCCCCTTAAGTAGATAGAGGTCTGAGGTCTAGTTAAGTGCAGGAAGCATTATGCTGCCAAGCTACACTATATAGTCTAACAGAAGTTGCTGCAACACCCTTTCTGGATACAGGCAGCCTCCTAACTTAAAGAGGTGTTCTTACCATGCTGTTTCACAGAGTCACAGCCAGCTTCAGACTCACACTTCCTGGGAAGGCTGTGGGTGGATCTTTTGCAGTGATTGGCATAGCAGCTCTGCTATTGCTAGCTATTCCTGTTATAGTGAGATGAGTGCAAGAGATTAATAATTTGTAGTGCACAAGGCTACAGAGCTCTAAGAACTAAAACTTGTCATTAACTTAGGTAAATAAGCTGAAAAGACTCAGCAGGAAGGGACTCCCTACGGTCAGATAATAGCAGCAATCAAGAGCTGAGGGAGAGGTGGAAGGTAACCTAGAGAAACTTTTGATACACTGGCAGTGGATAAAATGTTCCTTATCTCCTGAACAAAGCAAAATTAAAACAGCAATTTACTGTATTTGGTAACAGACTTTATTTACCTTTCCCTACATGTTAAAAGCTAATCAATGTGTAAAAAAAACTTTTCAGTCTAAATTATCCACATTAGCCTCCTGAATGTTTGCAGTGATTTCCAATTGTGAAAACATACTGCAACAACCTCTTTTTGTTCACTTCTTTCGAACTTCTGAGTACAGCTGAGTTAGGGGAAGTTTACACAAGTAAAATTTACTCACAGGATTCTGCCTCGTATGAACCACAGTTCTTATTTTCTATTGATTACAATGTGAATCGTCTGCTCACAGTATTAGATGAGTGTTTCGGAATCCGTGTGGATTATGTACCGAAATACTCTGTGTAGACAGAGGCTGAGTGCTTACTTGGTCACACTCTAAACCTCACATTGAAGTGAACGGAATAAGCTGCGCATGCGCTACCTCCTCTCTGTTCATTGCAGCCTGGCTAAAACAAGAATTAAGGGTAAGGAAAATCCCATTCTCAAGATGCTGTAGGAGCTCTAATGAATAACATTGAGTGGCATACATTCTTCATAGGTTCCAATGCTAAAAAAAACCCAAATCTGGTATATATTGTTTGGACTCTGTTTGGATCAGGCAATGGTGGTTAATTTTGTCTGCTTTCCAGTTAGAGGCCATTAATATAAAGTTTTTTTCTATGTAAGGCTAGAATAATTTAAGAATTAGAAACGTAGACCATAGAAGGGAGAAATATCTCTCCTTGGGGAGAGCCACCAATAAATTGGTTGGTGTGAGGATTTACTCGCCTTTCAGACCTCACTGACTGTTTTGCATAAACCTCCACAGCGCACTCTATTGGATACAGTTATCCTCAATTCACATGTAGCTTGCAGGAGCCTTGCGATGTGAAGGGGATTTGAGCCAAACCAGTTAAGTTCATCTACAGACAGCTGTTATAGTAGATATTACTGGTTGACTGGGAGAGAGGCGAGAGGGGGAAAAGTCTCTCCTTTACCAAAGTAAAGATTCACAAATGTATGCATTTCTATGTATAAGTCACTTATTTAAAACGTAAACATTTGGCAAATTAAAAATACATTTACATCTGTATATGTACTTAGAAAACGTGCACATTTTTAAACATCGTTATATTTTGTCAATAAAATCACATGACGTAAATAAAAAAGTATGCGTTATTCGCTTGCAAACATATGCATTTCCATACAACATTCCTAGACTTCAATGTTAAAAATAGATACATGCAAAAGTATGTTTTTTTTTTTGTGGCACACAAAGCGTAGTAGATCACGCTTTTGTGTGCATCATAAAAACAGCATAAAAACACAAGCGATGTGAAACATAGTCAAAAGTATGCACTTTTGACTAGACGTTTCAGCTTTGTATTCTGTGAAGAGGGCAAACTCTGCATTGGAATACTGTTTTGAACAAATCAAATGTATACATTTGATGTATGCACAAAATGCCATGTGAACAGCCCCTAATAGTGCAGATTTACCAATAATATTGCATGAGAATACTTTTCCTGCATGCAGTTACTTTACCCGGTCCTAAAAAATGACTACCACTCCCAATAGACCTTAAAGGTCTTTTCTCACTACAATAATTAGCTTTCAAGCTGTAGAGAAAGGTAAATGAGGAATATTACCAAATACATTGCTTTTTTATTTTGTCTTGTCGAGGATATTAGAGAGATTTTATTTCTTCTGAGTGCACACAAGTTGATCTTGGTTACGATCCATCTTTCTCTCCTCTTTCTTATCTGATTGCTGGAAGCTGATGTTTGTCCATGATGATATCACTCCCCGCTGTGTGTAATCTCTAGAAACGAAGCTTTGTTTGTTTAAGATAAGGAAACATTTTCACTCATGAGAGGTCTGTAGTCTTGTGTACTACAGATTTTACATCTCCTGCATTCATGTTACTGTAACAGGAATAGCTAGGAGCAGCAGAGGTGATAGGCCGTTTGCTGCTGTAGAACCGCCCACAACATGAACAGGAAGTGTGAGTCTGAAGCTGCCTGTAACTCTGTGAAACTGCAAAGTGAGAAAACTACTTTAAGTAAGATGTGAGGAAAATGCAAGTAAAAGGGAAAAAAATTATTTCATCTTAATAATCCCCTGCTGAATATGACATACAGTACATTCACCTCATGTGGTTAGTAAGAGTGTCACAAATAGTTTAGATCCCTGAATTTTAACCTTATAGATGCTGCATCAAATGCAACCGCAGCATGTTAGGGATTAAAGAACAGTGCTGTACAATGTTGTGTTGCTGGACGAGCCCGCCATGACGGGATTGCTGGGGTGGACTTGTTGCCATTTAAGGTGAGGACCAAGTAAAGGAAAGGAAAAAGAGAAAGCATTAAAAAAAAAAGTTAAAAGTTCAAAACACTACACGAATGTGTAGTGAACATTGAAGAGAAAAAAATATCCAAAAATGTCAAAATTGCATTTTTTTGGGTCATTTCGCTTCTTTATAAAAACTGGAATAAAAAGTGATCAAAAAGTCGTATGTATTCCAAAATGATACCAATAGAAAATACACCACAGCTTACAAAAAACAAACCCTCACTTTGAACCATAGAAAAATAAAAAATGTATTGGTCTCAGAAAACAGCGTTACCAAATTCAAAAAATGGAAAAAAAAAAAAAAAAGCTTAGATTGGTTTAAATGTGCTAAAATATAATGGAAATTCCACAACCTTGTTATCACTAGAATCTTACCGACCTGCAGAATACAGATAATGTGCCATGTATACCAAACAGTAAGCTTCATAGAAACAGAGCCCCCACCCCCACAAAAATAGCTTTTTGAGGGGTTTTTTGCTTTTTTTTTTTTTTACATATAACCCCACATTGAATGTTTTTGGGGGGCTCACCACTGCATTTTATGGCATGGTCAATTGTACTATTACAAAATATATTTTATCTGGCCAAAAAAATAAGGCCTCATACATCTATGCAGATGGAAAAAGCGAAAAGTAATTCCTATTGGAAGGTGGAAGAAAAAAAAAGACTAACAAAGATCCCTGCAGCGGAAAGGGGTTAAGATTTACTACAAAGTTTATGTCTGCGAACCATATTCATCTATGCTTCAAAATCTAACGTATGCAGTATGTCTCGATTTTTAAAACTGTAATAAATTGATTTTAAATTTAACAAAAAACTGTAAATTAATTTGACTGTAAATGCAAATTTGTTTCAAACCAACATTTTTATTGCAGTAACTGCTTGTGAAATTCCTGAAAGACTTAATCTTCTACATGAACCATCAAACCTAGTTCACTTAGTGAATAATCAAGTGTCACTAACCTGCAAGGACGGCTTTACCATGATAGGATTCAATATGGTCACTTGTACTGGATATGGATGGAATCCTCCCTTACCCATCTGTAGAGGTTGGTGCGCCTGTTATTATTACTTCTGTCTGGTTGGGGGTTGTTTACTGTAAATCACATATTTTAGTCTTATTCCTTTCATTTAAAAAGGTTGCAAAGAATGAGATCTGGTTTTTATTTGTATACAGACATGAGATGAAGTGACCCCATTACACATTGTTGCCTGTTACATTTCTGTATGATATAATTCCACGTGCCACATGCTTCTGTAGAAAGACAGCACAAGCAGCTTAGAAGTACGGTAGCATTTGGGAGTGGACACAGGTTGATGGCTTAAAGGACCACTCAAGCTTTTTTATTTTCCTTTAGTTCATTAGTATTGTTGAGCGAACAGTAAAAAGTTCTAGTTTGATTAGAACCTCGAACTTTTGTGAGTTTGGTTCGAAGTTCTATTCGAACTCGGACTTCGAACCCCTTTAAAGTCAATGGGAGAAGCTGTTCTGGTTAATTTTTATACCTATACAGGTGTGGAGAAGCTGGAATTACCATCCATAACAGTAAACTGGAGACGTGGAACAACTTAGTGAAGAAAATTTGGTTCTAAAAGTGACAGAAAAATTGAGGCTAAAATACTTCATTCCTTTCAATGGCTAACTGAAAAGATGAGGACAGCTTGCAAGCAGGGTCGTAGCTATAAGAGGTGCAGCGGTAGCAGCTGCTAAGGGGTCCTGCATCCTGAGGGGGACCAAAAGCCCCTTTGACACATAGGAGATTTGGAGACGATGTGTTTTACATTTACTGAACCCCCAAAACTGTAAAAACAGAACTTTTGGGCACTGACTATGATTTAGCAAATCCAATCACTCTGTATAATATATATCCACGTATATGAGAGTTAGGTGTTATGTGATCCTGCAAATGTCACCAAATAACAGCTTCTGGGTATGGGAAAGATGCAGCCAGCAATACCAAACTCCCTAACTATTGAGAGGAAAATGCTATCTTCTGTAACTAAGAGCAGTCTGTACAGTACAGAGAGTGAGCTGAAAATGGCATTCACAAGACAATACAGTGAAATATATATAACATGGTCATGTGATTTTAGCAGCCAATGAGAGCCCTACACCTCAGCGATGACGTTTTTGACACTTCTCTGTGCCCTGCACTGATTGGATGGCCGCTAAAAGTGCAGAAAGTCGCTGAAAACGAAAGTGAAAATGGCGTGTTGAACTAGAACTTTACTCAAATGAACAGTAAAATGTTCAGTTGGTTCGAGCTCTAAAAATTCGAGAAGTTCTACTAGAACTTAACTTTTCTAGAACAGTTCGATCAACACTATTCATTAGCCATTGTTTTTGTTTAAAGGGAATCTGTCGCCATTTTTATTTTTACTTATTAAATCAAGCCCCTGATCCATATTCTTTTCCTCTCAGTCGTTTTTATTTCCTGATTGTAGATTTCTCTATTCGGCCGTTTATATACGATTGTGGGGAAGACATTCTTGCTTGCATTGCTTTAACAGCGGTCAGAGAGATACTTTACAGCAGTTTCATGCACATAGGATTCCTAAGACAGATTCTGTCCCATAGACTTGTATAGGAGAGTTTTCACTGTGAAGGGAGGGGAGAGGGGGAGCTGTGACATCTCCTCTTGTGACTGGTGGATTATGTGTTATCTGTACACATTGGTGCCTCCTTTCAGTTTGACCCTGCTTTTACTGAATGAGCCACACTGTTGAAAAGGTCTCTAAATAGAACAGGAAGTTTCAGACGATTATTAGGCTTAGTGACCAAAGTGAAAACTGCAGGACTTAAGAATTATTAAAAAAATACTGAAAGTGATATGGAAAATTAAAAAAAACATAACCAAAAATTCCTAAAAAATATGTGTTTAACATAAAAATGTGACACATTCCCTTTAAGTATACAGCTAGACCTAGCATGTATAACATTAGACAGTCTTGTATTTTCTTAAATGTACTAAGGTCAACATCTATGAATTTGCATGCGCCATTTTTGTAACTTGGCGTGGACACACCAGTTCTAAATAGATAAACATTTTTGTTGCATAACACTCAAAATTGGTGCAAAAAGTGTTATGCGCCAAACTTTGCATGACCATTTTGGCGCAAGTTTGGCTAAACGCCTGTTTGTACATCTGATAAGTACAGTTTAACCCTTTGTCTGTACTCTTGCCAAATTGCTTCCTCCTGCTAGGTGGTTCTGAGGACAATATTTCATAGGCGGTGAGACTAGTGGGACTGTCTAAAGGTGTTTCTGTTAGATTACAGGGCAGTGGGTAGGATTTCTGGCCCGGGGAGAGATGCTTCCTTACAGGCTTTGAGAATTTGGTTTGTAAGTGTGGCACTCATTTTTTCGACTTCTCCTGAACTCTGTGGATAATACGGGGTGTTGGGGTCAGCCCCTACTAGCTTCCAAATGTCTCTGGTTACTTCTGAGGTGAAGCCCGGTCCTTGGTTTGACTCCATAACTTCTGGGATTCCAAATCTGCACATCAAATCTTTCCACGTTAGTTCTGGCAGCAATATTAGGGGTACGCCTTTGTAGGTCTCAGGCCATTCTAAGAACATGTATTCTCCACTCTTGGGTAATTCAATGTAGTTGATCTGAATACATTGGAAAGGGACTGAATTGTTTTTTCTTCTGTGTTTGAACTAATTCTTACGGGTTTCAAGTGATGCATATTTCACATCTTCTGATACAGCTATTTGCTGTAAATGGGAATTCTGAGTGCTAAGTATATCCTGTTGATTGAAGGTTTGTTCTTCTATGTATAGTACTATAAGCCCATCGTACTACAGCTGGATACAATGCTCTTGATAAACAAAGTTTATCATCTTTTCTTCCAGAATCTATCTTGGTGTATCTCCGCTCCCTCTTCCCTCCAACTCCTCTCCTCCTTTAAGTCTATTTGGGTTTGAAATTGTTTCATCCAATTAACATCTGGGTTCAGCACGTCTTGTTCTTGACTCTGTTCTCCATCTTTTCCTCTTTCTTTCTTCCTTTCTTCTTGTTGGTACATCTACAGCCAACCCTGCTTTCTCTCGAATTACTGGAAAACAAGCCACAGCGGCCTGATAAGCGTTGTATATGCCTTTCGGTTCCTCTGTCTCTATGTCTTCATGCGCTCTGATCTTCAGGATAGTTACCTTGGCAGGCAACTGGAGAGCGTCCATTAAGGCTTGTAGGACTTCATTGTTCTTGATTGGCGTTCCACTAGCTGACTGGAAACCTTGCAGGGCGGCCCACTTAAGGCTGATGGGCCCCGCCGTAGGTGTAGGCTGAGTTGGTGTATATGTTGACAGTCTTTCCTTCAGCAAGCTTGCAAGCTTCAGTCACAGCCTTAAGATCTGTGACTTGGGCTGACATCCTAGAAGATAAAGAAACAGCTTTCACAGTTCCGTCGCAAGGTAACCACAGCAGATCCTGTATGGAATCGTCCTCGGTCATCTGCAAACCTGGATCCATCCGTAAAGAGGACATAATGTGGATCCTCCAGCTTGGGTGTAGAGACAGTAGGAAGATGTGATGTTTCAGCTTCCATTGTTGAAGGCATCAATGGAGAGGAATATCTGTTGCGGTATGATCTCCAACATCCCCCCTTGAGAGAGGAAGCAGGGAGGCTGGGTTTGAGAGCAGTGCGTGTCTTCAGGGTAACGGTTTCTCAGGCATCAGTAATGAGCATCGTAGGCGAAGATCACATTACTTAGTGAGACAAGGTTGGTGGGATTGTTTCAGGATCCTTACGAGGTCATGAGGGGCCACGATAGTCACTGGATGGCCCAATATGGTATGTTAAATTTGTCAAGGTGTGTAACAACAACAGTTCTTAAACAGGTAGGTTGAAAGGTTGTGAGTAGCCTGGACACCCAGATCAGGAGCTATGAGAATAAGTTGAGTGAGTGTCAGCTTGGGCTACAGTATATAGTCTGTGAGTTGAAGAAATGTCCAGGAATGGGGTATAGAGAGTTTGCATGAAATCAGAAGCGCTGGGTATTCATTAGTGACTGACAAGGATGAGGCCTCGAAAGTCTGTAGTAGAATGCGAATGGTAGGTGAGGGAGTGGACATCACAGCTGGCTTGCAGTCATCAGTAAGGCATTTGGTTTTCAGAGTGCTCCAGGATCCAGGCTTGTTGAAAATAAATAGGGTGCAAAGAGACACATATGATAGGCAACCTTCTTCTGGACTGTACTGGCAAAGGTATGAAGAAAGATTAGGAGCGATGGTAAATTGTTTTCCGGAAGAAATGTAATGGAGAGGCTGAAAACATCTTCAGGGCCAGCGACCAGACTTCGGAAGGGATCTGTATGAGAAGCTCAAGAGGAAGAGATGAGTACTTGAACAACACAGGTAAATTAGTGGTCAATAGTTCGTATGCAGGAAAAGGATAATATTATGTGGAATGATCTGGATTTTCAAAACAAATGAGGGTAAGATTAGTGGTATAAATTCTTCGGTGTAGTAGGAGGAGGAGCTGGTTAAGGAGCATTCAGCTGAGAGACCTTACTGGTAGTTCAGTGGTCCAGTAAGGGTAGTATTCCTGGCCAGTGTAGGCCTGCATTACTGAGGATTGTGGAATGCTTATTGTCGAGGACCATAGGCTTGATGGTTGGCTTCATCCCGTTTTCTAGTCCGGCAATGTTTGATAATATGGCCAGTCCTTTTGCAATAATAGCATATTATCGGTGCACGTTTAAATCTATCATGAGAAGGAGAGGCAGTAGGCAAATATCCGTGATCGATTTGTTGCGCTTGCTGGTAGGAATTGAGAGTGAGGATAGGGTCAACAGCAGAGGATGGAATATAAAATGTTCACGAAGGGGTGATTAACGGGTAAAATGGCTGTGGGGTGAGCGGTGAGACAGTGCTAACCTTCTCTCCTTTCATATTGGGGGAAGTGCAGACTGTATTACCTACTGTTGGTGCATTGGGAATATGATGCATATTGTCATTTTGAATGTTATTACTGGCAGCAAGATGGCCGCTGTTGTCATGTGACCCGGAAGTACCTATGTCAGAGGACGGATGAGAAGGAACAAGATGGCCAACAGAAAGCTCGGGTGGTTCGGGTACAGCAATATGGCTGACAACAGGAAGTGGGGAATTGACTGCACCAATATGGCCATCAGTAGAGGAAGGGGCAGGGCTTTGTTTAGTATCTCCGGAAGGAGAGGGAGTGTAAGCCTTGCGGGTGCTGGTGGGTGGGACCTGCATTGAAGCTGAAGAGGAAATACAGTGTGGTTTTGGAGTTGGGCGTCTCCTCCCACATCTAGCACAATAATTTGCAGAAACAAAACTTTGCTAGCGACAATGGGGGCTTAAGAGCATACATATAATAAGTTAAAATCCTATGCTAATAACAAACATATACCTGAAAATTGCCATCCGCTGGACGTACATACAGCTGAGACATACTTGCAATGCTCCGGCAATGTCAGGGAGAGTGATAAGCGAGACCTGTTGAATGTCCCGCACGGGCTGTTGCTGCTACACGTGTTAGTCTCGCTGAGGAGTTTAAACCCGCCCCCAAGTCAGGATGAGAGGAAACCCTGAGCCTGTAACAAGTGGCAGAGGCCGAGCAGCGCTGCGGGTGCAGCTCTCCTCTGCCTGTGTGTGCAGTACAGACACCTGGACTGTGCAGGGCTTCCCACAGCAGCTCAGCAGAGTTGGCCCCATGTACACTGAGCAGCCCAGTAAGAAGTGCAGAGGGGAGAAAATGCTGAGCCTACCGAGGAGCTGCTGTGGGGGAGGGGAGAGGTGCTGACTGCGGAAGATGAACAGCAGGATGAGACAGTGCCCCAGGAGGAGAGGGGAGAGTGCAAGCTGAGTTGGTGACAGAGAGAGATAATAGAGTGCTGACAGGAAGAGGTGAAGTTCTGCTGTGGGGAGGGGAGAGAGGTGCTAAGGAGCAGAACTGGGGGAGATGGTGCCTCAGGAGGAGAGACGACAGTGCACTGTGAGTGGTCTTGTAAGTGGAGTGGTGCTGAGAGGAAGAGGTGAAGTGCTGCTGTGGGGGAGGGGAGTATAGATGATGGGGAAACACATTTATGAAGAGACAGCAGAGACAGATGAGAGGGGAGCTTTACAGTGAAGCAAGTGACTGGTGCTGTGAGAGCAAAGGTGGGAGAGTAGTGCTGCAGGGAGAAGAGATGGAGCTGTGGGGAGGTAGGGATGATGGTGCTGCAGGGAGAAGAGATGGAGCTGTGGGGAGGTAGGGATGATGGTGCTGCAGGGAGAAGAGATGGAGCTGTGGGAGGTAGGGATGATGGTGGGGGTGGTGCAGGGAGAAGAGATGGAGCTGTGGGAGGTAGGGGTGCTGCAGAGAGAAGAGATGGAGCTGTGGGGAGGTAGGGATGATGGTGGGGGTGGTGCAGGGAGAAGAGATGGAGCTGTGGGAGGTAGGGATGATGGTGGGGGTGGTGCAGGGAGAAGAGATGGAGCTGTGGGGAGGTAGGGATGATGGTGGGGGTGCTGCAGGGAGAAGAGATGGAGCTGTGGGGAGGTAGGGATGATGGTGGGGGTGGTGCAGGGAGAAGAGATGGAGCTGTGGGGAGGTAGGGATGATGGTGGGGGGTGGTGCAGGGAGAAGAGATGGAGCTGTGGGGAGGTAGGGATGATGGTGGGGGTGCTGCAGGGAGAAGAGATGGAGCTGTGGGGAGGTAGGGATGATGGTGGGGGTGGTGCAGGGAGAAGAGATGGAGCTGTGGGGAGGTAGGGATGATGGTGGGGGTGGTGCAGGGAGAAGAGATGGAGCTGTGGGGAGGTAGGGATGATGGTGCAGGGAGAAGAGATGGAGCTGTGGGGAGGTAGGGATGATGGTGCTGCAGGGAGAAGAGATGGAGCTGTGGGGAGGTAGGGATGATGGTGCTGCAGGGAGAAGAGATGGAGCTGTGGGGAGGTAGGGATGATGGTGCTGCAGGGAGAAGAGATGGAGCTGTGGGGAGGTAGGGATGATGGTGGGGGTGGTGCAGGGAGAAGAGATGGAGCTGTGGGGAGGTAGGGGTGCTGCAGGGAGAAGAGATGGAGCTGTGGGGAGGTAGGGATGATGGTGGGGGTGGTGCAGGGAGAAGAGATGGAGCTGTGGGGAGGTAGGGATGATGGTGGGGTGCTGCAGGGAGAAGAGATGGAGCTGTGGGGAGGTAGGGGTGATGGTGGGGGTGGTGCAGGGAGAAGAGATGGAGCTGTGGGAGGTAGGGATGATGGTGGGGGTGCTGCAGGGAGAAGGGATGGAGCTGTGGGGAGGTAGGGATGATGGTGCTGCAGGGAGAAGAGATGGAGCTGTGGGGAGGTAGGGATGATGGTGCTGCAGGGAGAAGAGATGGAGCTGTGGGGAGGTAGGGATGATGGTGCTGCAGGGAGAAGAGATGGAGCTGTGGGGAGGTAGGGATGTTGGTGCTGCAGGGAGAAGAGATGGAGCTGTGGGGAGGTAGGGATGATGGTGCTGCAGGGAGAAGAGGGAGCTGTGGGGAGGTAGGGATGATGGTGCTGCAGGGAGAAGATGGAGCTGTGGGGAGGTAGGGATGATGGTGCTGCAGGGAGAAGAGATGGAGCTGTGGGAAGATAGGGATGATGGTGCTGCAGGGAGAAGAGATGGAGCTGTTGGGAGGTAGGGATGATGGTTGGGTGATACAGTGAGAAGAGATGGAGCTGTGGGGAGGTAGGGATGATGGTGGGGTGCTGCAGGGAGAAGAGATGGAGCTGTGGGGAGGTAGGGATGATGGTGGGGTGCTGCAGGGAGAAGAGATGGAGCTGTGGGGAGAAGAGATGGAGCTGTGGGGAGGTAGGGATGATGGTGGAGGTATTAGTGCAGAAGCAAGAGATGGAGTTGTGGGAAAGTAATGTAGAATGAAAAGATGCTGCTGACAGTGTGCTAAAAGGGAGTGAGAAAGTCTTGTTGGGGGCAGAAAAAGGCATCTGCACAGGGTGCCACCTGGCATAACACCCGCTCTGGGTCAGCACATGCTTTTCGGACTTCACTTGTTTTAAATAATCCATATAAAGTCAGTCTGGTCAGTAATATTAGTGCAGTAGCTGACGAGTACTGCCATGCTGAATGTCACCTGTATGCAATATAACCTTGTACATAGGAGTCTATAGCAGTACTGCCTCTGCCCATCAGCAATAGAAATGGCCCCTGCTATAAAAATAAGAAGACCTCAAGCTGTAGGACAACACCAAAATACCCCTTCTTCTGTTTCCATGGGACTCAGACTGCTTGGCATAGTGAAGGATAGAGGTAAGGGCACTTTGTGCCTGTATGACATTTTATTCATGTGAAGTTACTTGCTTGTATGCATCAAGTTTGTTTTAGGCTATTTTTATTCACCAGGAAAAAAGTCGTATGTAGTAAACATATTCATAGACATCCTACAGAGGACAAAAGAGTGTTCCAAGTTTTTTTCTCTGTAAAAATACATGCCGCAGCTCACAATGTGGCGTGAAAAATGCCGTATGCGCCCAGCCCTACAGAGCAAAACCTAATACAAAGAGCCCGGGCCCCAGATGTTTTGGGACCCTAGCAATGCCCCTGATTCACACACTGGCAGACACGATATTTAAACACTCTGTGTCTCTAAAAACAGTCTGAATAAAAAATAAATGCTTTCTTTGCGTAAAAACAGGAAGTATTCTCAGACTTCAATGTGTGTCTGCCCGAGAGCAGATAAAACAGGAAACAAGTCGCAGACAACCAGTTATTTCAGCCTCTACCTAAAACTAACCCTAAACATCTAAAGGAATCCAGCTCATCATCTGAATGGAAAACACCTAACTCTGACCCTATCTAATTTTTCATGTCGATTTCTTTATGCCCTGAGAAAGACTCCTAGCGTTTCATATCGATCCTCCTGACTGCTCTGAGAAAAAACTCCTAGCGACAGGAATCTGCTGTCTACTTCTGACTGCTCTGAGAAATGCTCCTAGCGACAGGAATGTGCCCTAACTTATTTTCTAATACTTTAGACAGCAATCTTAAAATCACGGACAAGACAGATTTTCCGTGCCTCTATTTAAAGGGGGCTTGAATCCTATCAGCCAGCTTCCATCTACCCAGAAATAATAAAGAAATTAAATACAAGAAAGTCACAGTAACCACAGGCAAAACATTTGATTGTTAGAAATGCATTGGAAGTATTTCCTTTTCACTATAAGCAAGTGACAGTCTCTCAGTGCAGCGTAAAAAGAGGAACTAACTCCTAACAGTGAAATTATTGCAGCGTACCAAATGCAGACTGATAACAGCGAACAATAAATCTCGAGAGCAATCTATTCAGAGAACCAGAGGTAGCAAGAGCGTAAGGCCAAACCACAAGCACAATCAGAGGAGCCACCTGGGGTCTGTGCAGGTTACGTCAATAATGGGGCGAATCATGACCAGACAAAAATAGCCAGCCCGTAACGGAATAAGAACACTAATTTCAAAGAAATAGCGTACTTACCTGTGTTTGTTGTTGACTAGACTAGTCAAATGATGACAGGCTGGCCAGATGGTACCGGTCATGTGGGCTACGCCCCAGAAGAGACGAGACAGCTCCTCTGCGCTTCCTTCATTCCGTTTCACGGGTCAAGACACCAAATGTGAAGTACAGTTTAACCCTTTGTCTGTACTCTTGCCAAATTGCTACCTCCTCCAAATCAAGAATATATATATATATGCTGTGACCAGCGGGGGTCCCCCAAGGAATTCTACCCAGTCAGGTTGATGGGTAATACAACTCTGTTTAATACAGGGAAGTACATGAGATTTTATATCACTTGACATGTAAGCATTTGTCATAGCATGTGTTAGCTGATCATTGGTTATTTGACATTTGATGGGACGAGCTAATAAGAAATCAAGTTCATATTTGGTAATATACATTTTCTGCATACTTTGCACAATGTTAAACCGTTGAAATTGTTTAAACCGTCCGAGTTGTTTACTGTTCCGGATACCGGATGTCGAAACAAATAATCTCTATGCCATGTTTAGTCTGCTTTTGCTTAAGCTAGCTTCTTAATAAGCCACAGGGAATCCATTTTATTGTCTCCAGCATCATTCAGGACAGGTATATCCTGAAAGTAGTTCTCTTGCAAAAAGCAGTGCATTTCAAGCATATAATATCTGATTTAACTGGTCAAGGGTAATAAAGATAGAGAATGATTCATGGAAATAGTATATAGACAGTTTCTAGATATAAATCAATGAATATGAAAGGTACAAACAGAGTTCTATTGTTTTGAATCAATTCTTAATGAATTCCCACACCTGACACATCTATAGAACTGGCAACATACAGCAAAAGATGTGGAAGGCAAATGTATAGATGTCGTCCTAAGAGTCCGTCCACACGACACTGGTTTTAGTTGGATTTTCAAACGGTTTTCTGGATTTGAAAACTGTCTGTAAACCAACTGTCAACCAACTTTATAGACTTAATAGAAAATATGAGCTGTAGTCTACACAGCTCGGATTTTCTGATGGCAAATCCAACCGTCTAAAAAACTTCGGGTGATATACATAAGTTCCTTTGTAATGCGCCAAAGACACTCTTTAATGCGCCAAAGATTAGGGGTGTTCTGCGGGTGTCGCACTACATTCATAAGTA
>JAODAL010060080.1:0-21082 GCA_025379985.1 Phyllomedusa bahiana | reverse complement strand
CATACAGGGATCGTTTGCTTTTATGAAAAGATTTTGCAAAACAAGTCAGCAAATGTGTCCATTAACAGGCCTCCTTTTCCTAGATATCCCTCTTTTGGGGCATCAGTCCTCAGGTCGCTATAGCTACAGACCTGTTCAAACTTCCTCCTGATAGGCTGCCAGCACTGGTTGCTATAGCTACAGACCTGTTCGATCTCTCCTGATAGGCTGCAGGCACTGGTTGCTATAGCTACAGACCTGTTTGATCTCTCCTGATAGGCTGCCAGCGCTGGTTGCTATAGCTACAGACCTGGCTTCTACTGCAGCCTAGTAGAAGCCAGTAAATACGTCCCTGAATTCAAAGTGAAACCAAGAAAACAGGACTGAGGTGAGAGGAATCAATGTAGTGAGACAACCCCTTTAAGTCTGTGAGTCCAGAAAGCTTCTCTCTTTCAGCAGGCGGATGTGGTTCCCTCCTGTCCTAGGTCTCCTGACCTGTTCGAGTATTTGGAACCTTAGTTGAGCGATGTTAGGACCAGCTTTTTGGAAATGTGCTGGGACCGGTAACCAGGTGTTACTGCAACGAATTGTGGATTTGTGTATAGTAAGCCTGTCCTTAACACGTTGAGTCGTTTCCCCTATATAGAGTAACCCACAGGGGCTTTGAGTGCATATACGACAAAAGAACTGTTAGGCTCAGTTCACGCGGAGTAATTGTGGGGCGTACAGTACGCCCCACAATTACGCCGGGTGTTCGGCGCGTACTCCCGCGATGCGGTGGGGCCAGCACCTCGCCGGCTCCATAGACATTCATTATTTTCGGCGCGTATTCACCGCTAGTAATTGACATGTCGCTTATCTCCCCGCTCAGCGTGTTGTCCGAGTGAGGAGAGGAGGCGGAATCCATAGTTCTCTGAGAACTGCGGATTACCGTAATGACTGGGACGCATTGTCCCAATTTAAGCCATGTGAACGGAGCCTTACAGGTAAAGAAACCATTGATCTCATTGTCTGTCCTAGGGTGTAGTACGTACTGGCCTTTAATAACGTTGCACGGACGGGAAAGTGCTTTTTCTGGGGGTACCAAGGGTCTGTTGAATCCCTTTGACATTGGGGGGGTCCGTATCTGCTATGTCGAGGGAATCCCCTATATTCCTAGCTCTTCTGGATCAGATCAGGAGGGGATTTTGGAATTCCTCAATACTCGGATAAGAATTCTTTAAAATATTCCAGTGGCATTTATGTGATGTACGCCTTTCATCATTGGACAGTGTGTGTGTTAGCCCCTTCCTTCCTGCCGGTCATAATAATATGGCTCTAAGTTTTATTTCTTCCTCACCTTCTGAAAGCCAGAACTTTTTTTTTATTTTCCCATCTACATAGACACATGAGGGCTTTTACTTTGTGGGACAACATTTGCTTTCTAATGGTGTCATTCATATGACCATAGAATATGCTGGGGAACGGGAAAAAAATTGTAGGTGGGGCAAAATGTAAAAAAAAAAAATTTACTTGCGCCGTGTTTGCGGGAGTTTTGTTTTTGCAGCGTTCATTCTTTGGTAAAAATAATGTGTTGTCTGTATTCTGCAGATTGATCCGCATCCGGCAATACCAAACATGGAGGGTTTCCCTTATGTTTTGGTGCCATAAAAAATTTCAAATATTTTCTATTTTTCAAATTTGCGCCGCGGCACAATTTTGTGCGACCGATAACTTTTTTGTACTAACACAGTGAGGCGGCATGTTTTGCGGCCTGAAGTGCACTTTTTATTGCTAGCAGTTTGTAATACAGGCGACTTTTTTTTTTTAATCCGTTTTTATTCCAGTTTTTAGGGGACGTGAAATGACCAAAAAAAACGCAATTGTGGCGTTTGGAATTTTTCCTCTTCTATGCCGTTCAGTGTACGGGATAAATGATGTTATGTTTTAGTAGATCGGACTTTTTCGGACGCGGCGACACCAAATATGGGGAACTTTTTTATTATTTTAGTATTTTTATTTGTAAAATGGCGAAAGGGGGGATTTGGACTTTTAATACTTTTTTTTTTTTTTAATACTATAAAACTTGTTTTTTTTTTTTTTTTGTACCTTTGAGTCCCCCAGGGCGCAGTTTCGCTGCGGCTGTCCCGATTGGAGTGAGGAACGGTGTGGAGCATCTTTGCCGCGGCATCTAAGCGGGTTAAGCAGTTTGGGGGGGCGACGCCGCCCCCCACGCTGTAACCGCTGGGTGTTAGCTGCAGTTAGCTGCCAGCACCCAGTGGCTGTGTAGGGGGATGCAACTTTTTTGATCACTTTTATTCCAATTTTTAGGGGACTTGAAATGACCATAGAACGCAATTTTGGCGTCTGGAATTTTTTTTTGTTCTCCTGTGTTCAGCGTACAGTATAAATGATGTTATGTTTTAATAGATCGGACTTTTCAGACGCGGCGACACCGATTTATGTGTCTTTTTATTATTTAATTTTTTATTTGTAAAATGGCAAAAGAGGGGTGATTTTACTTTAACTTTGAGTCCCCTTAGGGTGCTTCACCACTAGGGGGCGCAATCATTTATACAGTGTAATGCATTGTATAGACCAGTGGTCTTCAAACTGCGTCTCTCCAGCTGTTGGGGAAACTACAACTCCCATCATGCCCACTGATAGAGATTATATAAATGCATGATGGGAGTTGTAGTTTCCCAACAGCTGGAGGGCCGCAGATTGAAGACCCCTGGTATAGACAGTGCATTAGGGTGCACCAAGATGGTGGTTTCTCCACTTCCTGCCTGGGGCCAGAAGGGGGGAAAGTGACAATATGGCGGCGATGGAGGCCTTCATAAGCCCTCCAGCTGCCATGTTAAACGATCAGGAGGCGGTGATTTTGGCGTGGGTGTCCCGATCGCAGTGAGGCACGGTGCGCGGCTCCGTTGCTCATTGATTTAGACCAAGATGGCCACGGCGTCTAAGGAGTTACAGCGCGCCGGGGGGGAGGGGTGGTGACACCTACCACACTGTAACCACCAGGTGTTAGCCCCAATCCTGCTACAAAGCCCCTCACCAGCATCAGGAAGTATCCACACGTCCAGTGTCGGTAAGGGGTTAATACAAGGAAGGCGACTTGGTTTGGGATCCTGTAGGTTTTTTCACTCAGTTCCATTTTGAGTATCGGGAGACCCCTATGAGGGAATCTCTTGCTCCTCTCATTCAGCCGTTGGTTCTTGACGTTTGGGTCTGAGACGTCCAGTTCACTCTCATATATTGGGATTTGGGAAGGTGGGTGACAGCTGTTGTAGTGTAGGAGATTGCTCCTGTCCGTGGGTCCGGTGTGTAGATCTGTGCTCAGGGTATGGTCACCGTTCCTGATAATCAGGGCGTCCAAGAACCGTACTGAAGGGTAAATTGTAATTGGAGTCTAATAGCGTAAAGACACCATCCCCCCCCCCCCCCGATAAAGACTATATCATCGATAGATCTTTTCCATAGTTTAACGTGTTGTGTATAAAGGTCATTAGGATAGACATGCTGTTCTTCAAAGAGGGCCATATACGCATCAGCATATGGGGGTGCCGTGTTAGATCAAACAGGTCTGTAGCTATAGCGACCAGCGCTGGCAACCTATCAGGAGAGATCAAACAGACTGCCAGCGCTGTTATCTATAGCTTCAGACCGATTTGTTCTCTCCTGATTGGCTGCCAGCACTGGTCGCTATAGCTACAGACCTGTAGATCTGTAGCTATATCGGCTAGTGCTGGCAGCCTATCAGAAGAGACGGAACAGTTCTGTAGCTATAGCAACCAGTGCTGGCAGCCTATCAGGAGAGACGGAACAGGTCTGTTGCTATAGCAACAAGTGCTGGCAGCCTATCAGGAGAGACGGAACAGGTCTGTAGCTATAGCAACCAGTGCTGGCAGCCTATCAGGAGAGACGGAACAGGTCTGTAGCTATAGCAACCAGTGCTGATCTATCATGAGAGAGTGAACAGGTCTGTAGCTATGGCAACCAGCGCTGGCAGCCTATCAGGAGAGACGGAAAAGGGCTGTAGCTATAGCGACCAGTGCTGGCAGCCTATCAGGAGAGAGGAACGGTCTGTAGCTATAGCAACCAGTGCTGGCATCCTATCATGAGAGATGGAACAGGTCTGTAGCTATAGCAACCAGTGCTGGCAGCCAATCAGGAGAGACGGAACAGGTCTGTAGATATAGCAACCCAGTGCTGGCAGCCTACAGGAGAGACGGTAACAGGTCTGTAGCTATATCGGCTAGTGCTGGCAGCCTATCAGGAGAGACGGAACAGGTCTGTAGCTATAGCAACCAGTGCTGGCAGCCTATCAGGAGAGACGGAACAGGTCTGTAGCTATAGCAACCAGTGCTGGCAGCCTATCAGGAGAGACGGAACAGGTCTGTAGCTATAGCAACCAGTGCTGGCAGCCTATCAGGAGAGATGGAACAGGTCTGTAGCTATAGCAACCAGTGCTGGCAGCCTATCAGGAGAGATGGAACAGGTCTGTAGCTATAGCAACCAGTGCTGGCAGCCTATCAGGAGAGATCAAACAGGTCTGTAGCTATAGCGACCTGAGGAGCTGATGCAGCCCATACAAGAGGGGATATCTGTCTATCATTTTTCAATGACTTGATGGCTTTCGTTTTGCCTGTAGTGAGATTCTCACACGTTCTATAGGTGTCAATCTTTTTTAGATATGTATCTATATATGTTTCTATTGGAGGATCCACTTTAGGGGGATTATATGGGCTGGGTTTGCGGAGCCTCAAATGTTGTATAGAAAGTTGATTGGAGTCTGAAGGTAACGATAACCTATCGATCTGTGAAAAGTGATGGAGCTCCTGCTCTGGTTTAGACGTATCCAATGTAAGACAAAGACGAACCCTTCTGAAATGCGGAATATTTGGACCATATGCGAGATGAGATGATGATGACTACATTGTCCTGGTTACATCCGACCTCACCTGTGACCACCTTGGATGAGGTGTTTGTAGCGTCTTCTGCCGCCTCTTTGTGGGTCTTGTTTCTGGTTTGGATTAAAAAAAAAGCTCGATTTGGTCGAGCCTCTCACTGTCTGAACTGGAGCTTGAGTAGTGCCTTGTAGACCTCGTATCAGGATTAGATTGTCAGCTCCTGGGCTTCTATATGTGATGTATATCTCCTCTATACCCGGAGTCAGTCCTGTATCAGGATTAGATTGTCAGCTCCTGGGGCTCTCTTATGTGATTGTATATCTCCTCTATACCCCGGGGTCAGTCCTGTATCAGGATTAGATTGTCAGCTCCTGGGGTTCTCTATATGATTATATCTCCTCTATACCCCGGGGTCACTCCTGTATCAGGATTAGATTGTCAGCTCCTGGGGTTCTATATGTGATGTATATCTCCTCTATACCCCGTGGTCAGTCCTGTATCAGGATTAGATTGTCAGCTCCTGGGGTTCTATATAAGACGAGCGATCGGAGAATCAGTGACGGACACGACACTTTTTCTATCATAGTCACCTGGGTTTATTGTCAGGGTGTGTAGTTTTATTTTGGGTTTTTACACATAAAGAATGAAGCGAAGCGCAGAGAAGTGGCAGCGACACAGACAACATCCGGTTTCCCAGTGAGCAGCACGTCCATTAGTGCAGATAGTGCATTGTCCATGGTTACTCTGAGCGTTAACGCGTTTTATACCACGTACGTAGATTTGACGCATAAGGGGAGGCCCGACCCTTCCTCAGGTACTTCAATGTGGTTAAGCCACGGAGCCAGACTTTCCCTTACATGCTTCGGTTCTTCTGCTGGGTTCCCTGAGAGTCTACACATTTTAAGCTTCTCACACTTTTTGGTGTCGTCCACTCCGTAGAGTGAGGGTCTCGCTGTCACTTGGGTTGTAGCGAGATGCAGGAATGTCAAGTTTCCCCCCCACCATGGGTAAGAGAGCTTCAGGGCTATTCCAGAATTGGTCCTGTTCTGGGTTTACCACCTTTCATCTGGATAGGGGGTAGAAGGGCTTTGGGTGCAGTTCCTCCCAGGTCACCGGAGCTGATGGGTAGGGCATAGTTCTGGCACTCACGGGGGTGTGGGCACATCCGACAGTCACTGTAGCCTGTGCGAGTCATAGAATAGTTTGACGCTGGAGGAACTTATTGTCCCCAGGATGGTCCAGCAGGTAGACGGTGTCCTTCATCTAACTTTAGCCTCTGGGAGCAGTGGCTGCCGCGGACCCGGTTGGTCTTTCCCTCCAGCTTCACTGAGGTCTCTGTTGTCATCAGGACTTGGAAAAGGTCGTCATAACGAGGCTCCTTCTCAACAGTCTTTTTAAGAGGTTTTCCCACCATAGACTTTTACTAGGATATGTCAAAGTCTGATAGATGCAGGCACTTATCTTGGGAACGAGCCCCGAACAGAGCAGACTGGAGAGCTGGTGACGCTTGCACACGGTTCTTCTTTCTGTTCTATGGGAGTTCCGAGCAGAACCGAACATTCCGCTTCTCAGTACATGGAGCTCCTATAGAACAGAATGGAGAACACAGCGCTCCCCTGTACTGGGAACTCCCATAGAACAGAATGGAGAACACAGCGCTCCCCTGTACTGGGAACTCCCATAGAACAGAATGGAGAACACAGCGCTCTCCTGTACTGGGAAGTCCCATAGAACAGAATGGACAGAGCACAGCGCTCCCCTGTACTGGGAACTCCCATAGAACAGAATGGAGAACACAGCGCTCTCCTGTACTGGGAAGTCCCATAGAACAGAATGGACAGAGCACAGCGCTCCCCTGTACTGGGAGCTCCCATAGAACAGGATGAAGAACACCGCGCTCCTCTGTACTGGGAACTCCCATAGAACAGAATGGAGAACACAGCGCTCCCCTGTACTGGGAACTCCCATAGAACAGAATGGAGAGTGGCTGGCTCTCCAGTCTGCTCTGTAACTTTCGGTTGCCCAGTTCTGATATAAGTGCCTGCACCTATCAGACAGCATGTCGTTAGCATATGCCATCACCGTCAAAGTCTTTGGTAGGAAAACTCCTTTAAGGACCACCCAATCACCCGGTTCAAGGTTGTTGCTGCTCAGGTCACTGCTCAGATCTGGAATAAAATTAAAGACTTGTTTATGCAAGGTCTGTACATACCCGGTCACACTGCTGTGCTGCATCTGTGAAACCTGTGAGAGATAGAGCCCTATTTTGGGAGGGGAACCAAACAAGGTCTCGGGAATCAGTCCTATCCTCCAGTGAGGTGTGCAGTGGACTGAGAACAGGGTTAGTGGCAGGAGTTCTGGCCATGGCTTCTCTGTTTCATCCATAGGTTTCTGTATTTTCCATTTAACCGTTATACCTTTCCACTGCTTTGAGGATGGTAGGGGATGTGAAAGGCCTGTTCTATGCCCAAGGCACCTGTCTCTTCCTTCATGACTTCCTCTGTGAAGTGTGTTCCTCTATTGCTCTCTATTGTTTCTGGTAGCCCAAATCGAGAAGCAGGTTGCGTTTGCGGATGCTTTCGGTACCAGGTAGGATTCAGGCCAACCTGAATAGAGGTCTACGCAAACAAGGATATTTTCGTATGTATCCCTCCCTTGGCAAGTTGTGTACAGTTGATTTGCACTTTCTGGAATGGAGTAGAGTGGTCGAGGCGTGTGTTTATGACCTCTACTACTTTCCTCCTGTGTTTTGCACGGGTCATAAAGGCTTTGGAGTATCTGGGTGCAGCTGTACTAAGGCCAGGTGCAAAGCCATAACGATCTTGGGCTGGTGGGTCAGTCCATGGGCTGCTTAGGCCATCATTGGGAAGAGGACCCGTGGGAGGCAGAGCTTATTGCCCACACTACACAGACCACCGTCATCTAAATGGGGCTACCCGTTTCTCCCACGCCACCTTTTTACCCTTCTGAGCTTGGGATTGAAAGGTCTTAAGGACTTCAGGGTAACAGGGTCTATTGTGGACACAGCCTGTACATTCACGGGATCCTTAACCCTAGGCTTTTTTGTAGCCTGTTTTGCCACCTTGTCTGCTCTAGCATTTCAGCTTGTTTCAGGGGTGTAAGATTTTGTGTGTGCCCTGACCTTAATTACTCCAAGCTCTGCGGGCAATAACAGAGCCTCTGACACTTTTTGGGTTTTCCATTTGATGTTAGGAATGCCCGCGCTCTCTGTATGGAGCCATAATCAGGGGCTATTCCAAATGAATATTGTGAGTCTGTGTATATGTTTGCAGTCTTGCCTTCGGCCACTTTATGTGCCTCTGTGAGTGCCTTCAACTCTGCCTCCTGTGCAGACAGGTGGAGTGGGAGTGGTTCAGTTTTTATTACCTCATGTTGCATGACCACCGCATATCCAGTGTGGTACCTGCCATCTTCCTGGTACCTAAATCCATCAACAAAAAACTCAAAATCTAGATTAGTGATCAGGGAGTTTATTACATGGGTAAATCGTGTTGTTTATTGTGCCATTAGGGCCATTCAATTATGTTTTTGTTTGTCTATACCCTCTCGATCCTCTCATTCCTTCCTCTTTGGATCTAGGTCCGGGCATAATAAGGTGGCCGGGTTCAAGGCTTTACACTGTGTCAGTGTACCTTGCAAGGTCTTGTTCCAACCTTTTTGCTACCTGTAGCAAATCTTTTGGGTCCATGGTGCCCCATTCTGGTCTAACCCTGGTCACTCCATCCCTTATGGGTCTTTGTAATCCATCTTTAAAAGCTGTACCCAGTATGCTAACATCCAGTTTAACTTTTGGGAAGTACCACATGTCTGTACATTCATCTGTAATTTAGCATAAAATTTTTCAACTGTTTCTCCCTTCTCTTGGGTCACATCTGTGAGATTTACAGACTGCTCTGCCTGTTTCTCCTGTGCCCAATACCTGATGAGCTGGCAGTACTCCTCTCCTGACTGTACTGTATGTAACCATCCACAACCTTCCCCTGCTATTCTCAAGATTTTATGAGGCTCAGATACTTGTTCAAGGATGTGACTGGTGGAGGCGTCCATTTTGGCTTTCGTCAGGGCCTCTACAACCATCCATGTACACCTATTGGTGATCTGTATCTGAGCCGATGACTTTGCATATTGCTTGGGGGATGCTTCAGGGTCAGGAAGTTGTTTGATCATAGCTACCTGTTCTCCTGGACTCCATGGACGGTAGTCAGTCACCTGAATAGTCTGTGGCACTTGGGCTTGACTCTGTAGGGGCAGTAACTGGTTTCCTTCCCTATATTCCTCATGTGGGGGCATAGCATAACCGTATCTCAAGGAAACCTGATCGACATCACTGTCGTCCTCCCACATATCTAGGATCATGAATGGTGTGGGTGTCCCTTCCAATGGGTTTCTTGCAGGGGTCACAAAGGGATTATCGTAACCTTGAAATGTGACAGTAGGAACCGTGGGTTCCACTGGTCTTGCAGTTACTTGGGTGCAAGTGGATGTGGGATACTGGCCAATCCTGGACTTTGGTCTGGGTACCCCATAAATTGCACAAGTCTCCCACCAGCCTGGGTTCTGGGTGTTGCATGCTCGGCAGGTCCATCCACCGGGCCTATTATAGGGTGGTGGCTTCTTACTGGGGGTTGGGTTCATTTTCTCCTCATTTTCATTATAACATTTGTACAGTATGCGGTCACCTATAGTGATCTGTCGGCACCCTTCCTGCCATATCTCTCTTGACACTTTCTCCCATTTCTCTGCCTCCTCAGACAAGTCATTATCACGCAACCAGTCTATTTGTTCCTCTCTGAAGTTTCTCCACTTCTCCTCATCCAGACAACCTTCTTTGGTCATTCCTGCTCTCTTCAGTAATTTCCGACTATTCTTAACTGCCTCCTTCCCTTCTCTCTCTTCTACTATGGTTACTGCAGTCTTTCCTTTCAGGGGTTCCTCCTCTTTGCGCAACAAGTTACCCATGACTCGTTCCCGTTCTAGTACTGCCTACTAGATCTGGCTTACATGGCACTTAAACACCCTAATGGGTTAAGTCACTATACCCTATGGTGGCGTCACACCTAGCTAACTGCCCCTCCCTAGGACAAGATACAGTTATCCTTATCCTTCTAGTCCAACCAGCCAACCTCTAGCTCCTCTTACCTCAGACAAGACCCAATAATCGTTATTCTTCTTGTACAACTAGATTCAATGGGCTGTTGGGAATCCCGTACTGGTCAATCACGATCCTCCACAATAACCACACAAACAACACAAAGAGGATACAAATCGGAATCGCTCTGCTGGCAATTTCTCTTCTAGCCATTCCTGAGGACATTCATTCTCTTTTTTGGGAAGTTCTTTAATCTACGCACACGATCCCTATAAATCGGTCCTCTACGCACACGATCCCTATTATCACATACAACACATTTGGGATATGCCTTCACTGCGATCACGTCACACTGTTCTTGCACCCTTATCTTCAAAAAGTCAATGCCAACACTATTTCACCAGGTTTCATTCCGACCTCACAATAAGCCTGTGGTGCATTCGGAATAAAGTCTCCTTCGATACCTTTCTTTGAGGAAGGTTTCTTTAACAATATTCTACAAACTCGGTTGTGTTCCTACTTTCCTACCGTGATAATTTCCTGTTGGTTAGATTTCTTTCACCCAGGATGCCTCATCAATCAAGGGCTTATCACTTGTCCCTCATTTACATACGTATCATTTGTTCCTCATTTACATACATGTCATCAATCAGTTCATACACTCCCGGTCAGACACCCTCTGTCTTATATTCCACAACCATTCAAGATCCAATCTCTGTTCTAGCAGTGTGTATAAATATGTTCAATCACATCTTGTCATATTTATATCCAGGTTCTTGGACCAGACTTATCACTATATTCTGTGATCCCAACTCACCCGGACCAGGAAGTCGACACCGGGAGGGACAGAATAATAATGTAAGAAAAAGGTTCTTACCTTTTATGCAGTTGCTTATTTTCTGTCCGTCCGAGTGATGACTATCCCTCGCTTGTTCGGTTGACCGGGATCCTCCGTTCATCTGTGTCTCAGAATTGTTATCGCAATACGCGACTTCAGATGTGATTGGGAGTCCAAATTAGGAAAGAAGTCGAGAAACGAGTGCTTTAAGAAGCCAACTGACAGAAACAAGTGTTGTGTCTGTCATAGGATGGCTTCTGGTTATTGTCGGTGTGTCACAGTTTATATTGGTTTGTAAACAAAGAAATTCAGACGTCACAAGCAAAGTGCAGACCAGTTATCTCAGCAAGAGATCTTCCATTGACCATTTACTGATAAGGATCTCCTGGCAAACAGGACATACATTTGCAAAAAGGTTCCGCTTTGCCCATAAACACATTTAGTACGATCCATACACCTAGTACATAAAGATGACCTACCCCCGGGGTCAGTGATGTATCAGGATTAGATTGTATATGTGATGTACAGTTCAAACCAGTGTTTTAAATATAATGTAAAAAGCCCCATCTGCATGTTTTTCTCACTATCTGACATGAAATCAGAATAAACCTTCCCCGGTTTAGGTCAATTAGGAACCAAAATTATTTATATTTGCCAATTGCCAGAACAAAGAGAGAATGTTTAAGGAATTTTTATTACTTTCTGCAAAGTCAGAAATTCCATCCATTTCATTAGTATTTGGTAGCTTTGCCCTTAAACTGTAGGACTTGGGTCAAACGTTCTGGATCCGTCCACGAGCTTCTCACAATAGTTGGAAGGAATTTTGGCCTATTCCTCGTGACAGAACTGGTGTAACTGAGCCATGTTTGGAGGTTGTCTTGCTCGCACCGGCCTTTTCAGCATTGCTGAAAAATTTTCAATAGGATTGAGATCAGGGCTTTGTGATGGCCGCTCCAAAACATTGACTTGGTTCTCCTTGAGCCACTTTGTTACCAGTTTGGCAGTAGCTTCGGGTCATTGTCCATTTGGAAGACCCATTTCCGTCCAAGCTGTATCTTCCTGGCTGATGTCTTGAGATGTTGCTTCAGTATAGCCACATAATCTTCTTTCCTCATGATGCCATCTATTTAGTGAAGGACACCAGTCCCTCCTGCAGCACAACAACCCCACAACATGATACTGCCACCCCCGTGTTTCACAGTTGGGATGGTGTTCTTAGGCTTCCAAGCTTCTCCCTTTTTCCTCCAAACGTAATGATTATGGCCAAACAGTTCCATTTTAGTTTCATCAGACCACAGGACGTCTCCAAAAATGTAGGTGTTGGTTCCCGTGCATTTGTAAACATTAATCTGGCTTTTATATGTTTCTTTTGGAGTAATGGCTTCTTCCTGGCAGAGCAGCCTTTCAGCCCATGTTGATACAGTACTCATTTCACTGTGGATAATGACACAATCTTACCAGCTTCCACCAGCATCTTCACAAGGTCTTTTGCTTTTGTTCTTTGGTTGATATGCACATGTCGGACCAAAGCACGTTCAACTCTGAGGTACAGAAACCATCTCCTTCCTGAGTTGTATGATGGCCGGACACTCCCATCTGGTTTGTACTTGTGTGTAAATGTTTGTACATATGAACGAGGCCCCTTCAGGTATCTGGAAATTGTACCCAAAGATGATCCAGACTTGTGCAAGTCCACAAGTCTCTTCCTGATATCTTCGCTGATATCTTTATACTTTCCCATGATGTTACGCACAGAAGCAGTGTGTTTCTGGTGTAAATGAAAATACATCCACAGCTGTGTTTCTAACTCAGATGTTGCCAATAAACCTGAAGCTTCCACAGACCCGAATTGTGTAAAGTCATAGTAATCCCAGTGTATGGAAACTATTGACTTTTCAGAAAGTAATAAAAATGCATTAAAAATTCTCCTCTCATTATTCTGCATTTGGCAAATAGAAATAATTTTGGTTCCTAATTGACCTAAAACGGGGAAGGTTTATTCTGATTTCATGTCAGAGAGTGAGAAAAACCTGCAGATGGGGCTTTATATAGAGGGGTTGGGAAACTGCTGGTTTCAACTGTATATCTCCTCTATACCCCGGGGTCAGTCCTGTATCAGGATTAGATTGTCAGCTCCTGGGGTTCTATATGTGATGTACATCTCCTCTATACCCCGGGGTCAGTCCTGTATCAGGATTAGATTGTCAGCTCCTGGGGTTCTATTTGTGATGTATATCTCCTCTATACCCGGGGTCAGTTCTGTATCAGGATTAGATTGCCAGCTCCCCTGGTTCTATATGTGATGTATATCTCTTCTATACCCCGGGTAGCCTGTATCGGATAGATTGTTCTCCTGGGTTATATGTGATGTATATCCCTCATACCCGGGTCAGTCTGATCAGATTAGATTTCACTCTGGGTCTATATGGATGTATATTCTCTTCCCCTGGGCAGTGATTTCAGATTAGATTGTCAGCTCCTGGGGTTCTATATGTGATGTATATCTCCTCTATACCCGGGGTCAGTGATGTATCAGGATTAGATTGTCAGCTCCTGGGGTTCTATATGTGATGTATATCTCCTCTATACCCGGGGTCAGTGATGTATCAGGATTAGATTGTCAGCTCCTGGGGTTCACAATGACATCATTGATGTTGCTTCCTCTTGTCTGCTCGCCCCACCATCTGCTCTAGTGACCCCATTCCATCCCACCTTGTCCAGTCTATTTCTCCAGCTATCATCTCTCACATAACTGCAATCTGTAACCTCTCTCTCTCTCCTCTGGGATCTTTCCATCTTCCTTCAAACACGCTCTTCTAACCCCTTTATTAAAAAACCCCTCTCTGGACTCATCTTGTGCTGCCAACTACCATCTAGTCTCTAACCTTCCCTTTATCTCTAAACTCCTGGAACGCTTGGTCTACTCTCGCTTAATCCGCTATCTCTCTGCTAACTCTCTTCTTGACCCTCGGCAATCAGGTTTCCGCACCCTACACTCCACAGAAACTGCTCTAGTTAAAGTCTCTAATGATCTCCTCACTGCCAAATCACAGGGCAACTACTCCTTGCTGCTTCTTCTGGATCTCTCTGCAGCATTTGACACTGTTGATCACCACCTTCTCCTCAACATGCTCAGCACCATTGGCCTCCAGGACACCGCTCTCGCTTGGTTCTCGTCCTACCTCTCTGACCGCTCCTTCAGTGTCTCGTTTTCTGGTTCGACCTCCTCTCCTCTTCCTCTTGCTGTTGGGTTCCTCAGGGATCAGTTCTAGGTCCTCTCCTCTTCTCATCTACACAGCCCCCATTGGACAAACCATCAGCAAATTTGGCTTCCAGTACCATCTCTATGCTGATGACACTCAATTATACACCTCTTCCCGTGACATCACTCCTGCCCTGCTACAAAACACCAGTGACTGTCGGTCCGTCATCTCTGACATCATGTCCTCTTTCCATCTGAAACTAAACCTCACTAAAACTGAACTTCTTTTTTTTCCTCCATCTACTAACCAACCCCCCCCTGCTATTTCTGTTTCTGTATGTGGTACCACCATTTCTCCTAGGCAGCAGGCCGTTGTCTAGGGGTTATATTGGGATTCTGATCTGACCTTCTCCCCATATATCCAATCCCTTGCCCGCTCTGTCACCTGCACCTCAAGAACATCTCCAGAATCCGTCCTTTTCTTACTGTGGAAACAACTCAAACCCTCATTGCTGCTCTTATTCATTCTCGTCTTGATTACTGTAACTCCTTGCTTATCGGTCTCCCTCTCTGCAAACTCTCCCCTCTCCAATCTGTCCAGAATGCAGCAGCCAGGCTTGTCTTTCTCTCCAGTCGCTATACTGATGCCTCTACCCTGTGTCAGTCACTGCACTGGTTGCCCATTCAGTACAGAATACAGCATAAACTCATCACTCTCACTCATAAAGCTCTCCACAGCGCTGCTCCTCCCTACATCTCCTCCCTAGTCTCTGTCTACCGCCCTACCGTGCTCTCCGCTCTGCTGATGATATCAGACTACATTCATCAATCATCCGAACCTCCCATGCCCCCTACAAGATTTCACACGTGCGGCCCAATTCTCTGGAATAGCTACCGCGGGCATCAGGCACATTCACAACCCTCACAGTTTTAAGAGGGCCCTGAAAATACATCTTCTCAGTCCTGGCCTACTAAGATCCCTAACTGCTATCACACACATCTGTCACTCCCTACACTAGGGCACTCACAGGCACTTATCTGTATATAGATGTACAGTCTGGGTGGCAGGTTCATCCATTTTTCATGTAAACCACCCCCTATTTATGTAACATGGCTGGACCATTGTAAACTTGGCACTTCTTACCGTATGTTTCACCCATACACCCTAATAGATTGTAAGCTCTCACGAGCAGGGCCCTCACACCTTGTCTCATTTGTAAGGACTTTTAATATGTAATGTCTGTACGTTTACCCTTGAATTTGTAAAGTGCTGCGGAATATGTTGGCGCTATAGAAATAAAGATTATTATTATTATTTTTCTCGCAGTGACCTCCGAGAGATTCCGGACAACCAGGAGGTGTTTGTCCACAGTCACACAGACCAGAGCATTATTGTGGAGCTCCTAGAATATCAGGAGGGGATGTCTGACCCAGACGCTGCCAGGTAATTGCTGTTCTCACATTCACCACTAGATGTCAGTGCAGCTTTTCCAAATATGTGCTTGTTACCCAGTTGAGTCCCATTATTATGAACACCAGTGAATATCCAGAGTGACCATCATATGAAGCCTGGACAGAAGCTCTATGGTCGGTGAGTGACTCAATAAGGTCCTAGTAGGTTGTCACAGGTATCAGGAGTCAGCTGCACCCCACATGTACTGGAGGGGCCATAGAGCCAACACCACCATCATCCGGGGCCCCACAGCTGCTGGAGGGTCCATAGAGCCAACACCACCATCCATGGGCCCCACAGCTGCTGGAGGGGCCATAGAGCCACCACCATCCATGGGCCCCACAGCTGCTGGAGGGGCCATAGAGCCACCACCACCATCCAGGGGCCCCACAGCTGCTGGAGGGCAAGACCCCCACCAAACCCCTGGGCCCCACAGCTGCTGGAGGGGCCATAGAGCCCCACCACCATCCAGGGGCCCACACTGCTGGAGGGCCATAGAGCCCCACCACCATCCAGGGCCCCACACTGCTGGAGGGTCCATAGACCCAAACCCCCACCATCCAGGGGCCCACAGCTGCGGGAGGGTCCATAGAGCCAACACACCATCCAGGGCCTCCACAGCTGTGGAGGGTCCAAGAGCCAACATCCCCACCAGAGCCCACAGCGCTGGGGGGTCCATATAGCAAACACCACCATCCAGGGGCCCCACAGCTGCTGGAGGGTCTACAGAGCCAACACCCCCATCCAGGGGCCCCACAGCTGCTGGAGGGTCCATAGACCCAAAACCACAATCCAGGGGCCCCACACAGTGCTGGAGGAGCCAATAGAGCCAACACCACCATCATCCAGGGCCCCACAGCTGCTGGAGGGTCCATAGAGCCAACACCACCATCCATGGGCCCCACAGCTGCTGGAGGGGCCATAGAGCCACCACCATCATCCAGGGGCCCCACAGCTGCTGGAGGGTCCATAGAGCCACACCACCCATCCAGGGCCCCACAGCTGCTGGAGGGGGCCATAGAGCCAACACCACCATCACAGTGGGCCCCACAGCTGCTGGAGGGGCCATAGAGCCAACACCACCATCCAGGGGCCCCACAGATGCTGGAGGCGCCATAGAGCCAACACCACCATCCAGGGGCCCCACACTTGCACAACTTTTACCACAGCAGCCGCCAACAGGTCACAAACTGCGCAGTGTCAGAAAGACTCCCACCCTGTTCCTGAAAGCCGATAACCAAACTGTGATAAACCAGCAACGAGGGATATGTGTGCAGACAGCCTATCACACACCTTATGTACCCACCAAACCAGCGCCGCAGACAGCACTTTCTTCATGAGCTGCATTGGAAGTAGGACTTGCTCCTAATAATGTCACTTGACCCTGTAGCTTTGTGGTAAAGCCTTCTCTGCACATTACATTAGATTTTGGGCTGTGACCCCTGATGGGTGTACGCTGCTCTCCTTCTTACCCCAGCCCCTGTCTGTGCTGCAGGTACCACTTTGAAGACGTTGCTGCAAGCAATGATGCCCAGGGCAGAGCGGAGGTGGTGAGTGTGGAGCCTCTTCCCCTGGCACAGCTATCTCTCACCAGCTGCTCCAGTGCTTGGGCACTTACCGGGCACCAGCTGGTCTCCAAGTTCAATGAGCAGGTAAGTGCTGTCCTGTCAGAGTTGTGCTTTCAGCATTGCTGGACGGCGGCGGATCATGAAGTTTAGGAAACGACCTGCTATTAATATTTTTGGTTTTTTTTTTAGGCTCAGAATACGGTGAATATACACATGGCATTATTCCGGATACAGCAGCACGCCACCGACCTCCTGGTCACATTCAATGACCCCGTAGCTATTGAGTAAGTAGTACACATAAGGGAGCTGTGAGTCTCCTCCTCCTGCAGGGTGATACAGACAGAAGGGAGTTGTGAGTCTCCTCCTCCTGCAGGGTGATACAGACAGAAGGGAGCTATGAGACTCCTCCACCTGCAGGGTGATACAGACAGAAGGGAGCTATGAGTCTCCTCCCCCTGCAGGGTGATACAGGGAGTCGGGAGCTAGGAGTCTCCTCCCCCTGCAGGGTGATAAGACAGAAGGGACTAAGTCTCCTCCCCCTGCAGGGTGATACAGACAGAAGGGAGCTAAAGAGTCTCCTCCTCCCCCTGCAGGGTGATACAGACAGAAGGGAGCTATGAGTCTCCTCCTCCCCTGCGGGTGATACAGACAGAAGGGAGCTATGGTCTCCTCCTCCTGCAGGGTGATACAGACAGAAGGGGCTTGGGTCCCTCCCCCTGCAGGGGGGAAACAGACAAAGGGCTATGAGTCTCCTCCCCCCTGCCCGGTGATACAGACAGAAGGGAAACTATGCGTCTCCTCCCCCTGCAGGGTGATACAGACAGAAGGGAGCTATGAGTCCCCTCCCCCTGCAGGGTGATACAGACAGAAGGGAGCTATGAGTCTCCTCCTCCCCCAGCAGGGTGATCCAGACAGAAGGGGGCTATGCGTCTCCTCCTCCCCCTGCAGGGTGATACAGACAGAAGGGAGCTATGAGTTTCCCCCTCCCCCTGCAGGGTGATACAGAAGGGAGCTATGAGTCTCCTCCCCCTGCAGGGTGATACAGAAGGGAGCTATGATTCTCCTCCCCCTGCAGGGTGATACAGAAGGGAGCTATGAGTCTCCTCCCCCTGCAGGGTGATACAGACAGAAGGGTGCTATGAGTCTCCTCCCCTGCAGGGTGATATAGACAGAAGGGAGCTGTGAGTCTCCTCCCCCTGCAGGGTGTTATAGACAGAAGGGAGCTGTGAGTCTCCTCCCCCTGCAGGGTGATACAGACAGAAGGTTGCTGTGAGTCTCCTCCCCCTGTGGGGTGAGCCGGTCTCTGTAATCTGTGTTGTCTCTGCAGTCCGGGCAGCAGTAGTACGGGTGCTGTGAATGCTTCCTCTGCTTGGACCCTCGATGATTTCCAGCGTCTGGTGTGCAGTTTCCAGCTCCATGACCCCGGCGTCTTCGGCTGATGTGATGGATGATGATGATGATGATGCTGTGGCCTTCGCTGAGCTCGTCTCCTCCACTGTCCCCCACGCTTGGACTGGTGCTTTCGGACAGGAGGTTGTGGTGCATCGGGAACGACTGAGCATTCGTGCGGTGCGGGGTGTAGGATGGGGCGATTCATAGCTGCTGACAACTGGGCCCCCTCAAAGCTGTCTGGCATCGAACCGGTGTTTGTTGGCGATAGCGACCAGTCAGTACCCATAGCAGCCGACCAGAGCCCAAAGCAACCAATCAGCTCATAGCAACCAGTCAGTGCCCATAGTAACCAATCAGCTCATAGCAACCAGTCAGTGCCCATAGTAACCAATCAGAGCGCAGCTTTCATTTCATCTAGTGTTTTGGAAAAATTAAAGCTTAGCTCTGGTTGGTTGCTATGGGCTCTGGTTGTTATAGGCTTTGGTTGCTATGGGCTCTGACTGGTTGCTATGAGTTCTGGTTGTTATAGGCTTTGGTTGCTATGGGCTCTGACTGGTTGCTATGGGCTCTGGTTGCTATGGGTAACAAGGACAGTCTTCTAGTCTGTCTTGATAAATGAGGCCCAATTTATGTAAAAATATCCTTTTTGGAAATAAATCCTATTTTAGACTTTTGTGTCGTGTGTGTCTGTCATGTTTCCACGCCGCCTCACATGAAGGAGCCATTGTGTGGCCCTCGGCCGTCCGTGGTCCGTCCAGATCTGAAACACAATCTTATTGTTGCGTAAACACATTTGTCTGTTTTATTCATGTTTTTTTGAGGAGGGGGTCAGGCTCTGCGTCTTCTCCAGAAGTTGTGCACCTCACTCAGGACCATTGAGCCACCACCTTTATGGGACCCAGAGAGAACTTCAGCCACGGCGCCTTGGTCCTGGTTTGGTCAGAAGCGTCGTCATCCTGGACCTGGCTCACCGGAGGCTCTGCGAGAAAAGAGAGGATGAGTGAGGAAGGTTTATAGTGTCTGAGGTCATCACATCGATGGAGCCTCGAATAACTCGGGCTTGGCTGGAGTCTCAGAACATTAGACAAGAGTAGCGGTGGGCGACGTTGATTTCAGACGGCCCCATGACATTCAATGCCCCCGGTGTAAGAGCTTTCGAATGTCTCTTGATACCTGTGGTTTCCTTTTGGCTTCTAGACTGGTCTGATGGGTGATAATATCCAACCTTATGGGGTCCTGGGCTGGATTCAGGGTCATTGGCTTCACAGTCCCTACGTTATTGTGGGAAGAGAAGACCTGGGGTATGTTCACACGGCTCATTTTTCAGCGTCCAAATTCTTGTCTGAAACTTGGCTCGTGTGCGGAAGATTCCAGGCGAGGATTTGATGAGGTTTTAGGCGCATTTTTCATTCTAATATTCAAATATCTTGGCAGAGGGTGTTTTCATGGGCGCAGGTCCGCATCCAAAAAATGTGACAAAACCACGTCCAAACATGCGCCACACTAGGTTTTGAAGCTCTCCATTGGGGAACTTTCCTTCAAGAATTGACATGACGCTTCTTTTTCAGTGTCCAAAACAACGTCTAAAAGAAGCGCGGAAAAACTACGTCGTAGTTCATAGTTTTCCATAGGAATCAGTGAAAGTGAACAGAGGACGGTTCTGAGGCTTTTTTGGTTAGTAAATACGCCGCCATAGCGTCTAAATCAGCCATGTGAACATCCCCTTAGTCTTGTGTCTTCTGGTCATGGCCTCAGTCTGGCCAACATTGATCCTGGGGAAAGATCACTGTCACTTGGAGAGTTTCTGAGATCGCTCTGATACGTGATCTTATCCAGTCTGAAGTTTTGGGGGTTTTTGGTTTTAGGGGTCATTGGCTGCACAGTCCATACATAGGAGAAGTGTTTGAGGTGGGTAGACAACACTTAGAAGACTTGACCATCCAGCACAAGGTGCAAGATTAAGATTTCTTTGCAGTACAGCATTCATGGGGCATCTAAGTCTGGCGTCTTTTTCAGCCCGAAAACTAGCGCCGTTCGCTATATTTGTAACCAGGCGCACTCCAATATCAGGCGCATTATAGAGCGCCCGCGACACCTTGTAATGCGCCTGATTTCGGTACAGTACAGTAAATCTAGGCGCATTACTGCTGGAACAGGTAGAGCGCTTTAACCCCTTTAGCCGAACGCCTGAAAAGTAATTAATGACCAGAACATTGTTTTCGTTTTTGCCTCCTTGCGTTTCAACAGTTGTAACTTTTTTTAATTTTGTCAATGACGCAGTTGTTTGAGGCCTCGTTTAATTCGGGACAAGTTGTACTTTATGGGGGAATAGTTTAAGTTCCCTTATAAATAATTGCAGAATTTTTTTCAATTAAAAAAAAATAGATAATATTATATATATTATATAAATAAATATTAAAATAATTATATAAAAATATAATATATTAATTATTTTAAAATTATAATATATAAAAAATATAATATTTTTTTTTTTTTTTTTTTTACACCATTCACATTTCACACTGCCTAACTTGTTATATTAGTTCTACAGCTTATTACGGTCATGTGGATACCTAATATGTGTAGGGTTTTGGTGCGTGTAATGTATGCACAATTATTTTTTATGAAATATTTAATTTTATAAT
>JAODAL010060079.1:0-21084 GCA_025379985.1 Phyllomedusa bahiana | reverse complement strand
CGATTTTAAGGGTGCTATGTAAAGAGGCATATACTATGGGGGTATAATACAGGGGGCTATATTCTTCTGGGACCATAAGTCATACAGGGGCTATATAAAAGGGGCCATACATCTTAAAAGGGCTGTAAACCTACCTACAGGGCAGCATACGTACCTACAAAAGTTTGTATACCTATCTACTAGGGTCTCCCATACCTACCTACTCAATGGTGGGTAAAAATTACTACCTATTTATTTAATGGGGGTGTCCATAACACATGTAGAAAAGGATTCTAAGAAGTTTGTGGGTTACATTCTGCAGGGACGAGTTGCGGCCAGAAGAAGGTGTCATGGTGGTCTGGACAGAAGGAGAGGAAAAAGAACGATTCAAGGAACGACTGATCAGAGAGGACGTCTCCGGTGAGTCCCTGATGTCAGGGGTTACTTTGCGTCTATATTCGATCAGTGCTGTGGTCTCTGTCATGTAATGGTGACCTGAGCTGGTATATGGCGGTGTTGTAGGTCAAAAGTTTGTTAGCAGTAATGTATATATTTGTTTCTGTTAGTAGTTGTGGTTTTTTTTGGGGGGAGGGAGGCCCAGTGCACAGCTCTGCCCAGGGGCCCATAGTGCTGTAAAGACGGCGCTGCTGCCGCTGTCCTTTAGCCTCATGCCCATCTTTCTGGACCTATTAATCTCTGTGTCACTATTCTATTTAATTTGAAAATACAGGTATGACACCATTACTGTTAAAGTTTGTGCACATAGCTAGTAGAGAAATAAATAGAGAAATAAGAGTAATTAGGGCAGCAAAAAGCATAAAAGAAGAAGCAGGGTGGGGAGTTTATGAAGTTTGGGAAAAGAGTTGGGAGGGTGCCGGACAAGAGAAGAGCCAAAATGTCTGGGCCGCACACTGCAAACATTTTTTTACTGTCTTGTGAAGGCCTTAAAGGTTTGTTTTAGAACATTGGTGAACAAACAGCATAATGAAAACCAAGGAACAACCCAGACAGCTCAGGGATAAAGTTGTGGCAAAGTCTATTGCAGGGTTAGGTTTTTAAAAAAGTAGCCCCAGGCCTGAACATATCACGGAGCACTGTTCAATCCATCATCTGTAAATGGAAGGAGTGTGGCACATCTGTTTTCCTTCCAAGACATGGCTGTTCACCTAAAATGACAGGCCAGACAAGGAGAGTACTAATTAGAGATGTAGTTAATAGGCCCAGGGTCACTCTAGAGGAGCTTCAGAGATCCACAGATCATGTGGGAGAATTTGTCCACAGGACAACTATTAGTCGTGTACTCAACACATTTGGCCTTTATGGAAGAATAGCAAGAAGAAAGCTTTCTTTGATAGCAAGCCTTAAAAAGTCATGTTTTTGGTTTGCAAAAAGCTATGTAAGGGACTCAGCAAGTATGTGGAAGAATATGCTTTGGTTAGATGAGACCTAAATGCTATTCGGGGAGAAAAGCCAACAATGCCCATCAGCCTGAATACACTATCCCCAACGTGAAGCATGGTGGTGACAGCATCATGCTGTGGGAAGGGTTTGCTTTAGCATGGACTGGAAAGCTAGTCAGAGTTGATGGCAAGATAGATGGTGCTAAATACAGGGCAATCCTGGAGGACAACCTATTAGAGACTGCAAAAGACTTGAGACTGGGGTGTAGGTTCACCTTCCAGCAGGACAACGAGCTTAACCCTTTAACACAAACCAAAAAAAATTTTTTACTCATTTTTTTCCTCCTTGCCTTCCAAAAGCCATAACATTTTTATTTTTCCACCTACATAGACATATGAAAGCATTTTTTTTGCGGGACAAGATACACTTTCTAATGGTGTTATTCATATTACTATAGAATATACTGGGTAACGGCAAAAAAATTCTAATTGAGGCAAAATGTGAAAAAAATGTACTTGCTCCATGTTTGCCGGATTTTTTTTTTTTTGCGGAATTCAATATTTAGTAAAAATGATGTGCTCTCTGTATTCTACAGGTTGATCCGCATCCGGCAATACCAAACATGTCGGGTTTCCGTTATGTTTTGGTGGTGTAAAAAAATTCTAAACATTTTTTATATTTGAAATTGGTGCCGGGGTGCCATTTTATGCGACCAATAACTTTTTTTTACTAACACAGACGTCAGTGAGGCTGCATTTTTTGCGGGCCGAAGTGTACTTTTTACTGCTAGCAGTTTGGAATGCATGCGACTTTTTTGGTCACTTTTTTTACAATTTTTATAGGACAAGAAATGACCAAAAAAAAGCAATTTTGTCGTTTGGAATATTTTTTCTTCTATGATGTTCAGCGTATGGGATAAATGATGTTATATTTTTAGAGATCTGACTTTTTCGGACATGTCGATACCAAATATGTGTAACTTTTTTATTATTTTATTGTTTTTATTTGTAAAATGGTGAAAAGGGGGTGATTTGAACTTTTAATACTTTTTTTTTTTTACACTTTAAAACTTTTATTATTTTTATTATTTTTTTTTTTACTTTAACATTGAGTCCTCCTAGGGTTTCTTCACCACTAGGGGGCACAATCGTTAATAAGCCTAATGCATTGTCTAGGCAATGCATTAGGCTGTATCAAGATGGCGTTTTCCCCACTTCCTGTTTCGGGCCGGAAGTGGGGCATAAGAAAACATGGCAGTGATGGGAGCCTTCACAAGACTCTCAGCTGCCATGTTAGCCCATGGGGACTCAGCAATCTTATCGCTGATGCCCCGATCGGACTGAAGAACGGTGCATGGCACCGTTTTTCATTCATTTAGCCGCAGCCATCTTTGCCGTGGCGTCTAAAGGGTTAAACAGCGCAGGTGGGCGGCGCCGCCCTCCCGCGCTTCAAGTGCCAGGTGTTAGCTTCAATTAGCCGCTAACACCCGGCGGCTGTGTAACAGGGTCGCGATGCGATCCTGTTACACATCTCCTTATCACCACCCAGACGTACCCATACGTAATGGTGGTTGAAAGGGTTAAACATACAGCCAAAGCTACAATAGAATAGTTTAAATCAAAGCATATTCATGTACTATAATAGGCCAAAGTCCAGACCTAAATCTTTGGCAGGACTTGAAAATTGCTGTACACAACCATTTGCAAACCAATCTAAATGAGCTTTAGCTATTTTGCAAAGAAGAATGGGCAAAAATTCCATCGTCTAGATGTGCAAACCTAGTAGAGACATATCCCAACAGACTTGTAGCTGTCATTGCAGCTATAAATGGTCCTACAAAGTATTGACTCAGGGAAACTGAATACGTATGCATGCAACAGTTTTTAGCTTTCTAATTTGCAAAAAATTTGGAAAAACACATTCTATTTTCTTTACACTTCACAAATACTTGCTACTATGTGTGGTTCTATCACATAAAATATCAATAAATTACATTTCAGTTTGTGGCTGTCCCGTTTAAAATTTAGGACTCGTTCAAGGGGTATGAATACTTTTGCAACCCACTGTAGTGGTAATGGCAGGGATCATGGTTTGGTGGAATTATTTAGGCCCTGTATAGTGGTATCATTGGCAGGGCCGTTCCTACGGGGTGGCGTGAGGCAGACAACTCTCTCTAAGGAGGGCTTTGCAGCGAAGCTCACCAGTGGAAACACTGCCTACACTGCCTGCCCAGCAATTACTACCTGCAGAGTCAGCAGCTGCACATACACTGTGCAGCTGCTTGTACAGTGAGAAGGCAGGTTAGTTCGTTATCGTCCTTGCGTTCTCTATTGTATATACAGCGCTCAGTTAGCATTGTATATACATGTCAGCATCGGAGGGGGTGTGATGCAGAGCTTTCATTACACCCTCTACGATACTGGGTCTTCTAGGGCGGAACCATAGGCTTCTGGTTCAAGAAATTCCATGAGCAGTGTGTCGGCATAAGCAGCGTGATGTTGTCACACCGCTTACGCTGTTCACCAGCTCCTGGAGCTTGTGGCTCGCACCATGGAGAGGTGAGTGCTTTTTTTTTCTTATTCTACCTACAGAGGGCAAATAATTGTAGCTACAGGGGGCATATAACTATACCTAAAGGGGACATATGCCTACCTACAGGGGGCATTTACCTACCTGCTGTGGGCCTATACCTACCTACTGGGAGCATATACCTACCTACTGAGGTTAAATACCTACCAACAGGGGCCACGTACCTACCTACTGGGGTCAAATTCCTACATACAGGGAACATAACCTACCTACTGGGGGCACATACCTACCTACTGGGGAAAATAATTTCACCTACTGGGGGCATATACCTACATACAGGGGCTATATACCTACCTACTCAGGCATATACTTATTTACTGGGGGAAAATGATTTTTCCTACAGGAGCATATACCTACCTACTGGCAGCAAATAGTTTTTCCTACAGGGGGCATTTGCCTACCTACTGGGGGCAAATAATTCTACCTATGGGGGGCATATACCTACCTACTGGGGGCATATACCTACCTACTGGGGCCTACATATCTACCTACAAGGGACCTGTATATCTACCTACATGGGACTTATATACTTACCTACTAGGGGATTATATAAATAACTACTGGGGGGCTTATATGCCTACCTACTGACTGGAGGGTCTATATTACTACCTTCAAGAGCCCTATATACCTATCCACCTACCTACAGGGGGCTATATAACTACATACTAGGGACCTATATTCTGACTTATTGAGGAGGCCTATATTACTACCTCTCTACTTAATAGGGGACCTAGATATATACCTATTTGGGGATATATAAGTCTACCTACTATATTGGGAGATTTAACTACCTCCTATGTGGGAATACAAACAAGACTAAAACTTGGTGCACAACTGATAGCCCTTTAGCCAGATGGGGGCACTTTTATTGTTAGAGGCACAAGAGGGTAATTGTTTACCATTTGTGGTGCTATAGATTGGGAGTTTGTACAAAGATAGAAATTGGTAGGGAAGTGGTAGAAAAGTGAAGATTCTAAGATGTTTGTTTTTTTTTATTCTACAATGAAGCATCGTGATCGGGAAAAGTCATCATGGTGGTCAAGGACAGATGGAGAAGAAAAAGGGAAAGAGAAAAAGTCTTAAAATCAAAGAACAACTCTTCAGAGATTTCTCCTGTGAGTCCATGGATGTAACTTTACTGCAATCACTTCTATACGTACAGAGCCTGCATACAACTGCTATCTACCACTGTATGGTCACTGTGTGCAGGTAATATTGTTTGTCGCATAATGGTTTAGATTCAGTAATGGCATGTTGCATTATTTGGTCACTTTGTGGTGGTGATATATGGTCATGGAGCAGTGGTATTATTTAGTCACTATGTGGTGGTGATATATGGTCATGATGTTGAAATATTATTCAATCACTATGTGGTGGTGATATGTGGTCATGATTGTAATATTATTCAGTCACTATGTGGTGGTGATATGTGATCATGGTGTGGTGGTATTATTCAGTCACTATATGGTGGTGATATGTGGTCATGTTGTGATATCACTATGTGGTGGTGATATGTGGTCAGGATTTTGTAATATTATTCAATCACTATATGGGGGTTATATGTGGTCATAGTGTGGTAGTATGTGTAATAGCCTTGGGATTCCGGTTTTGTGTCGCAGTGTTATTTGGTAATTGTTTATTATTTTACGTAGAACATTGTGTTATAGCTTTTTGTATATTCAGGCAATGGTTGATGGTAATGCAATATGGGCATATGTTTGGTGGTTTGTGCCCCTAATTTTTTCAGACCCTAACAACACCCCTGGACATATAAGATATCAATAATGAAACTCTCTGCACACTATCTTCTGAACTGACTGAATGTGACTATGTTGTTACAACATTTCAACATATATGGCTCCACTCCAATTTTTCCCAGAGCCAACTAACTAATTCTAGAAAATAAAAAAGGATACGTATAACTTTTGCTGAGCTTATCCCCTTGGTGGCATGATTTCTGTATGTGCATTTGTTCAGTTAGGTCCATATATATTTGGACACTGACACAAATTTAGTTTTTTTTGTTCCTGTTTTCTGAAACATATTCAAGTTATAGTTATATAATGGACATGGACATAAAGTCCAGAAATTCAGCTTTAATTTGAGGGTATCCACATTAAAATTGGATCAAGGGTTTAGGAGTTTCAGCTCCTTAACATGTTCTACCCTGTTTTTAAAAGGACCAAAAGTAATTGGACAAATAAAATAATTGTAAGTAAAATGTTAATTTCTAATACATGGTTAAAAATCCTTTGTTGGCAATGACTGCTTGAAGCCTTGAACTCATGGCCTTCACTAGACGCTGTGTTTCCTCCTTTTTAATGCTCTGCTAGGCCTTTACTGCAGTGGTTTTCAGTTGTTGATTGTTTGTGGCCTTTCTGTCTGAAGTTTAGTCTTTAACAAGTGAAATGCAGGCTCAATTGGGTTGAGATCAGATGACTGACTTGGCCATTCAAGAATATTCAACTTCTTTGCTTTAATAAACTCCTGGGTAGCTCTGGCTTCATATTTTGGGTTGAGAACACAGAATATCTCTAAACACCTCAGAATTCATCTTGCTGCTTCTGTGCCAGATACAGCAAAGCAGCCTCCTCCATGTTTTATAGTAGGTACAATATTCTTATCTTTGTATACTCAATGTTTGTGTCTGTGAACATAGAACTTATGTGACTTGCCAAAAAAGTTCTAGTTTTGTCTCAACTGTCCAAAAGGCTTTCTCCCATAAGCTTTGTGGCTTGTCAATATACATATTGGTAAATTCTAGTCTTGCTTTTTTATGATTTGCTTTCAACAGTGTTTTCTTCCTCAGTCTTCTGTTAAATCCAATTTGGAAAAGACAGCGAAGGATGATGCAATTTGACACTGATATACCTTGAGCTTGACATTCACTTCTAATCTCGTTGGAAGTTGTGCTTGGCTCTTTGGTTACCATTTGTGTAATCCGTCATCAGTTTTCCTCTTGCAACCACATCCATGAAAGTTTGCTACAGTCCTTTAGACCTTAAACTTCTGAATAATACGTGCAACTATAGTAACTAGAACATCAAGCTGTTTGGGGATGTTTTTATAGCCTTTATCTGTGACATATTTGTGGAAAATATTCTTTATAATCTCCTGAGACAACCGTATCCTTAGTTTTCTTTGGTCTATGCTCAGTGTGGTACACACTATGATACCAAAAAGCACAGTGACTACTTTTCACCCTTTAAATAGGCAGACTGGCTAATTACTTGAATTTGAGGTGAGGAAGGCTAATTTTACCCTGCTTAGAGAGGCACTAAACTGTATTGACTGGGACAAGGTGTTTAAAAATAGCAGAACAAAAAATAAATGGGAGATCTTTAAAAACGTCTTAGGCACCCACTGTGAGAGGTACATACCATATGGTAAAAAAATAATTAGAAACAGGAAAAACCCAATGTGGATCAACAGAGATGTAAAGGAGGCAATAAAAAACTAAAATAAAGCGTTTCAGCTACTAAAACAGGAGGGCAGTGAAGATGCGCTAAGAAGATATAGGGAAGAAAATAAAGTGTGTAAAATAAAGATAAAGGCAGCAAAGCTGGAGACAGAAAGACGTATTGCAATAGAAAGTAAAACTAACCCCAAAATATTTTTTAACTATATAAATAGTAAAAAGATTAAAAAAGAAAATTTTGGCCCTTTAAAAAGTACAGAGGGAGAGACTATAGAGGTTGATGAGAAAAAAGCAAACCTATTAAACATTTTCTTCTCCACTGTATTTACCAAGGAGGATGAGCTTCCTGTTGATGAGCAAAGGGAGGAGGTAAATTCCAACTTAAATGTTTCTTTTCTAACCCAGGAAGAAGTGCAGATCTGCCTTAGGAAGATTAAAATAGACAAATCCCCAGGCCCTGAAGGTATACACCCGCGTGTCTTAAGGGAGTTAAGTAATTTGTTAGATAGGCCCCTATTTTTAATATTTATGGACTGTATAATAACGGGGTATGTCCCAAAGGATTGGTGCATAGCAAATGTGGTGCCAATATTCAAAAAGGAGTCAAAAAGTGATCCTGGAAACTATAGGCCGGTAAGCTTAACCTCTGTTGTGGGTAAAATGTTTGAAGGTTTTCTAAGAGATGCTATCCTAGAGTATCTCACTGAAAATAAATGTATAACGCTGTTCCAGCATGGGTTTATGAAGGATCGGTCCTGTTAGACTAATCTCATCAGCTTCTATGAGGAGGTTAGTTCCAGACTGGATCGGGGTGAGGCACCTGATGTCATATATTTGGATTTTTCTAAAGCATTTGATACTGTTCCACATAAAATGTTGGTAAGTAAAATGAGAATGCTTGGATTGGGGGAAAATGAGTGCAAGTGGGTAAGCAACTGGCTCACTGATAGAAAACAAAGGGTGGTAATTAACGATGCATACTCAGACTGGATCCCTGTTACTAGTGGGGTAACACAGGGGTCAGTATTGGGCCCTATCCTCTTTAATATTTTCATAAATGATCTTACACAGGGAATGCACAGTAGAATATCGATATTTGCAGATGATACTAAGCTCTGTAAAGGAATCCACACAATTGAGGATAATGTGTTATTACAAAGGAATCTGGATAGGTTGGAGGCTGGGCAGAGAAGTGGCAGATGAGGTTTAACACTGATAAATGCAAGGTTATGCACATGGGGAGGAAAAATCCATTACATGATTACATGTTAAATGGAAAAACACTGGGTAAAAGTGACATGGAGAAGGACTTGGGAATCCTAGTGGACAGTAAACTTAACTGCAGCAGCCAGTGTCAGGCAGCAGCTGCCAAGGCTAATAGGATCATAGGGTGTATTAAAAGGGGCATAGATGCACATGATGGGAACATTATTCTCCCACTATACAAGTCACTGGTTAGACCACACATGGAATATTGTGTACAGTTTTGGGCACCAGTGCACAGGAAAGACATTGTAGAGCTTGAACAGGTACAAAGGAGGGCAACAAAAATAATTAAAGGCCTGGGTGGACTGCAATACCCAGAAAGATTAGCAAGGTTAGGGTTATTTAGTTTAGAGAAAAGACGGCTTTGGGGGGACATAATAAATATGTTTAAATATATTAAGGGCCAATATAGAGATCTCGCTAAAGATTTATTTATACCCAGGACTGTATCTAGAACAAGGGGGCATCCTCTATGTCTTGAGGAAAGAAAGTTTCTACATAAACATAGAAAGGGATTCTTTACTGTTAGAGCGGTGAGACTGTGGAACTCTCTGCCAGAGGAAATTGTCATGGTGAATTCACTAACAGAGTTCAAGAAGGGCTTGGATGCATTTATGGAGAGTGATAACATAACAAGTTATAGTGACTAGGATTGTGGAGAAGGGTCTGGATACATTTCTAAATGTAATATAACAAGTTATAGTGACTAGGATTCTAGAGGGGGGTCGTTGATCCAGGGATTTATTCCGATTGCCAGATTGGAGTCAGGAAGGAATTTTTTCCCTAACATGAGGTCAATTGGCTTATACCTGATGGGGGAATTTGCCTACCTCAGGATCAACACTTTAACAATTTAGCAACACTTTAATAAAAGGGCTGAAATGGATGGACGTATGTCTTTTGTCGTCCTGACAAACTATGAAACTATGTAACTATGTATACTTCGTTTTAAGGCACCTGTGATATACATATGGGTAAGTTATATTCAATCTTCTGTAGAGGTACAGGACAGTTTTACTAGTTTGTTTTAAAAAAATATTCTGGTTTAACCCTTTAGATGCTATGGTCAGCATATAGGAGATTAGACAGGGTGGGTGGTGGGACAGAGAGGGTTAATTAATTCTTATTGAATTCAGTAATGTCTCCATGAAATAGGTACTTCTTAGATCACCTTGACAACCAATAAAATAATTATTATTATTTAATTAAGCGCTATAGATGAAACCGTTGATCTTTGTTTTGTAAATGTGTTCACATTTTTGTTATTCACGTTTTTAGGGGTAACTTACAGTTGATGTTCTTCTGCAATGGCCAATATCAAAGGTAATGGCAATTCCAGTCTTACAACCTACTGTATAAGATGCTTTGGTCAATAGTAATGAAGGCATCTAAAAAAGAGGAAGTAAGCCCCCCTCTGTCACCCTATAAGCCCCCAAGACCTGATCACAGAGAGCCGACAAGTCATCATGGTAGCCAGAGGTGTGATAAAAGGCTTTGCCATCTTTGTAAAACTATTAAACAGGATCTAATAGGATGTTTTACAACATCATCCTGGTAGGTAAAATATACATGATCAAGTACCATAATGGAACTAAAAAAAATGTAAGAAACAGTTGAATGAAAAATTTAAACATTTTAGAAAATAATTAGAAAACACAAAACCCTTTCTTCCCCAATTAAATATGCTTTGCTATGTAAACCAATATAATGTACATAATTGGTTTTAATGCATCCATAGCAACGAGAACTATAAGGTCATTATTAACCTGCACTATGGATACTATGAAGAAAAAATTTAAATCAATGGCAGAATTGATGATCTTTTTAGTTACCTTATCTGCAATTAAAAGTGATCAAAAAGCTGTACGTACCCCAAAATGGTACCAATAACCAGCCCTAAACATCTCTGTCATGGCAAAAATCTAAAAATATAATGCTTTCAGAATATGCGGGCACAAAACAATTGATTTTTTAAAGTGTTTTTACTGTTGAAAACTCTTGAAACATAACAAAGGAATAGATGTGATACTGACAATATTACTGAAAGGCAGAAAAAAATGTTGTATTAGAAAAAACAGGCCAGCATGTGACTATTTTGTTGGATAAATGAAAAATTATGGCTCTCAGGATATGAGGCTTACCCTCCACCCCCCAAAAAAATAAAAATACAGACATATTTAGTGGGTTGAGCAATTCATTGTTTTCTGCCTTCTGGTTTGGGTATTTGCTATAAAGTAGAGGGGCTCAGAAATCGTCCGCAAAGTGTGGTGATTCCCACAAAATGTTGTTGGGGTTTGTACAGAGTCAGTATACAATCACCAAATGTAAACCTAAACTTTAGTTGTCCTTCATGCACACACATCTACATGGTGTATATTGTGTTTAAATTGCTGCGACAAAAATAATAATTATAGCAACAATACATAAATACCTCTAGGTCAGGGGTGTCAAACTTGATCTTATCAAGGGTTGTATCGGCATTACGGTTGCCCTCAAAGGGCAGTTGAAGGGCTTTGGAAGGTGCTTTCAGAGCTGTGCCACTGCCTGTGAATTGCTGAACAGAGCAGTGTGGAAGTGCAGACTAGTGCTCCAAATCCAAGATGGTGTCTACTCCCTGTGCGGGCGCCGCTGCCTTTGTCAAGTACTGATTGTATATATCAGGGACCCTGTCCATCCCTGCTTGCTCTGTTTAAGCTCTTGCTGGCCACATGAAATGGCTTTAGGGCTGGATTTAACCTGTAGGAATCTGTCGGCATTTTTTTTTCTTATTAAATCAAGACCCTGATTCATATTCTTTTCTTCGTAGCCATTTTTGTAGATTTCTCAATTTAGGTGTCTATATATGATTGTGGGGGCAGTATTCTTGCCTGCACTGCTTTAACAGTAGTTAGAGAGATACTTTACAGCAGCACATAGGAGCACATAGCAGCACATAGCAGCACATGCACATAGGAGCCTTAAGACTGACTCAGTCCCATTGACTTATATAGGAGAGTTTTCTAGTCATGCTCTGTGACCTGGGAAGAAATAAGTGTGCAGGGAGGGGGAGAGGGGGAGCTGTGACTATCTCTTAGTGTGACTGGTGGATCCTGTTATCTATACACATTGGTGTCTACTTTCAGTTTGACCCTGCTTGTTCTAATAATGAGCAGACAACTGAGAATCTGCCTCTACAGAACAGGAAGTGTCAGACTATTATTAGGCCTAGTGGCCAAAGTGGAAACTGCAGGACTTAGGAATTATTAAAAAAATATTGAAAGTGATATGGAAAATTAAAAAAAAAAGTATAACGAAAATTCCTAATCGATGTGTTTAACTTAAAAACGTGAGTTAAACAATAAGTCATTTTTTGATGACACATTGCCTTTAAGTTTGACACATGCTCTAGGTACACTTCATCTTCTACACTAAACAAGTTTGTGCTGCATGTGACTGTCTATACTGTTTTCAGAGTCGAGTCACATTCTTCTTTACAAACACATTTTCTGGAGACAAAAGACAACTCAGGATCACATCAGAAGTGAAGTATATCAATAGATAAGAAGCATTCCCGTTCATTATGTTTTCTCTCTTTTTAGAAACTTAAACAAATATTGGAGACACAAGTGCTGTACATAGTAGTCGAGAAGCGATAGTAACTCTAGTCAACTTTGTGAAGCTTGCTGCAAGTTCAAACCAGGACTTTCCCACACTATCTTGGTGGCCAATGACACAAGAGAGCTAAGAGTAGCTTTGAACATGAATGAAAGTCTTTTCCCACCCCACCAAAAGCTGATTTCATTAAATCCTTTTTTGCAGCTGCATAAACTGCAGTGACATCCAGTAACCTCGGCACAGTATAGCTTTAGGCTGCACAAGGAGATGTACAGTAGCTGTAAAATACTCACCTCTCATCTATCCTAATGGGCCTTCCCTGTAGTGTCCTTAATGCAACTGTCAAATAAACCCTCTCAGTAATGACAAGCATTGTGGCACTGAGCGAGAGCGGTGGCACAATGTAAGACGTGTAAGAACGGGGCTGTGCAAGTTATCTGGCATCAAAAAACTGTAGTAGACGTCTTCTATAGCTGTATGAACAGTCGCATTCCAAACTTTGGCGCGATAAGTTCTTGGGGGCGTCGCACCACATTTGTAGAATTAGACACATTAATGATTCTTTGATGCCAGACTTTGGCACTTAACAGTTAGAACAGCCAGACCAGGTTAAAGGTGGAGCCTGAGCCAGACTTGTGGTATTGACACTAGACTGCTCCTGTATGTATGACCTGCAGAAGAACAGCTTCATACATTCGGGCACATTCTACACTAATTTAAAGCTATTTAGAACTGGCCTGTCAGCGTCACTGTTCAAGTATGTCGCCTTTAGTCCAGAAATTACTGCTCTAAGTGGGTGTTACTTAACCCCTTCCTGTACATTCTAATGGTATCATTGACTGTGCCATAGAATATACTGGAAAACTGCAAAAAAATTCAAAGTGGGGCGAAATGTGAAAAAACATACTTAAGCCATGTTTTTTTATGGCGTTCGCTCTTCAGTATACTTGATGTGTTTAAACAACCATGCAGAGTTAGCAGTTGCACCACTAGGGAGAAGGTAGGGATGGCTCAGGACCATTTCGGCCTTCCTGATTGCATATACAACGCTCAGTGAGTGCTGTATATACATATCAGCATCGCAGGAGGCATGATGCAGCAATCAGGCCTCATGTAATGCTGGGTCTCCTTGGGCAGAAGCCTAGGCTTCTGGCTCTTAAGAAGCCAGGAACAGTGCCACACTGCTTACGCCAGACACTAACTCCCGGAGCCAGCTTATTAGCAGGGGAACAGAGAGGTGAATACTTTTTTTTCTTTAGCTTATATACCTGCCTATATCCACCTATGGGGGGCTATACCTACCTAGAGGAGAAATATATTTACCTACACGGGTATATACGTACTGTATCTACAGGAGGCTATATCTACCTGCAGGGGGCTTTGTCTACCTACCTAAAGGGTGCTATATCTACCTACAGCTGGCATATTTCTACCTACAGGGGGCTTATATACATACCTACTGAGGTCCTATATACCCACCTATCAACTGGTGGTCTATATGTCTACCAACATACAGGAGACTGATATACATATATAACTACCTACAAAGGGCCTATATACCTAGCTACAAGGGCCCTATATACCAACCCACCTACCTACAGGGGCCTATATTCCTACTTACTGGGGGAATTAAATACCTACCAATCTACTTGATAGGGCACCTAGTTACCTACCTATTGGGGGACCTATAAATCTACCTAACTAACGGTGGTCTATACACTTACCTAATTGAGGACTACCTACCTAAAAGAGAGTTTACCTATTTGTCTACCAAGTTTAGGGGTGTTCCTACATACTATAGTGGGAGATTAAACTACCTCCTACATGGAGATACAAAATAAGACTAAAACTTGGTGCAGAAATGGAAACCTAGTAGCCGTTTAGGAGCACTTTTACTTCTAGAGGCACAAAGGGGTCATTATTAGCATTTGGGGCGCTATAGCTAGAGAGTTTGTACAGAGGTAGGAATTGGTAGGAAAGTGCTGGAAAAGAGAGAAGTCTAATGGAGAAGAAAAGGGAAAGAGAATGGCTCATCAGAGAAAATGTCTCCTGTGAGTCCCTGGATGTAACTTTACTGTAATCACTTATATGTGTGCAGAGTGCCTGTGATAACTGATATCTACCACTGTATGGTCACTGTATGGCAGTATTATTTGTTGTAGTATAATGGTTTATATACGGTGATGGTATGGAATATTATTCAGTCACTGTGTGGTGCTAATATCTGTCCATGATGTGGCGGTATTATTCAGTCACTATGTGGTGGTGATATGTAGTGGTATTATTCAGCCACTATGTGGTGGTGATATGTGGTGGTATTATTCAGTCACTATGTGGTGGTGATATGTGGTCATGGTGTGGCGGTATTTGGTCTTAGTGGGATTATTGGTAATATTAGCCTTGGGATTCTGGTTTTGTGTAGCAGTGTTATTTGGTAATTGTATGACTATTATTTAGTAGTTTTATACATAGAACTTTGTGTTACAGCTATTTGTATATTCAGACATTAGTTACTGGTGATGCCATGTGTTGCAGCACGGCACAACATGATAATGGGGAGAGGGGAAATGTTTTCACCCCAATTTAGCCTAGAAATGGCCCTGATTACACAACACACGGACAATAGAAAGAACACTACAATAATACAGGCTAGGTTCTGTATTATTTGTCATTGAAAGAATGGAGTGCCAGGTTTATTTCTAGCTAAGTATAAGTACAAGATGTATCTGATTGATGCCCTTGGTGTTGCCTGTTTTCTTTTTCTTGTTTCTTATGAAATGTTCAATATTGGTAATACATGCGTTACACTCATTAAATCAAAAGACTGTTATCATTAGTGTAATTATCTCTACAATATAATTCGCTTGTTCTGGCCATTGCTGTTAATGTCATCATATTATTGCTAGAGAGTAGAATTAAAAAATAATGTCTTATTGTTCTTCTATGTCAGTTTTGCTGCAAAGTCTCGAAGAAATACCTATAAGTAATATAAAGTTGTAGTTAATGTAGAATTTTCTGCCAGCAGCACTTATTCTTAGGGATGTAATTGAGTTAGTCTTCAGGATATGCACATTGGAATAATGGGAGCACAAACAAGTTTGTGTTAGAACTTGCATTGTTCTTGTAATTTGCCCCCACTATGCTGACATTATTGCATGAGGAAACTAGGTTGACCTTGACATTGACAGGCAGGGATCACTGCTAAAAGCTGGAGGGAACATCATCCACAAGATTGGATCTTCAATCTGTATGTTGCCAGAGGAGAAGAGTAAAGGTTAAACTAGAGACTAACAATGAAACATAGAACTTGACAGCGTGTATTTGTTCCTAGCCCACCTAGTGCTTCTTTGGTCTGTTTTTTGAAAATTATATTGTAAGTTTAATATAGTATTTTATTTTTACATTATAGAAATTTTGATCTAATTCTCCTGAAATACATACAGTTAGGTCCATATATTTTTGGACACAAATATATATGGACACAAGTTTTGATTTTTGTACCTGTTTACTGAAACATATTGAAGTTATAGTTATATAATGGACATAAAGTCCAGACTTGCAGCTTTCATTTGAGGGTATCCACATTAAACTGGATCAAGGGTTTAGAAGTTTCAGCTCCTTAACATGTGCCACCCTGTTTTCAAAGGGACCAAAAGTAATTGGACAAATTAAATAATTGTAAATAAAATGTTAATTTCTAATACTTGGTTGAAAACCCTTTGCTGGCATTGACTGCCTGAAGCCTTGAACTCATGGATATCACCAGATACTGTGTTTCCTCCTTTTTAATGCTCTGCCATGCCTTTACTGCAGCGTTTTCTCAGTTGCTGTTTATTTGTGGCCTTTCTGTCTCAAGTTTAGTCTTTAACAAGTGAAATGCATGCAAATTGGGTTGAGATCAGGTGACTGACTCAGCCATTCAAGAATATTCCATTTCTTTGCTTTAATAAACTCCTGAGTTGCTTTGGCTTCATGTTTTTTGTAATTTTCCATCTGTATTATGAAATGCCCACCAACCAGTTTGGCTGCATTTGGCTGGATTTGAGCATACGGTATGTCTCTGAATACCTCAGAATTCATCCGTTTGCTTCTGCCCGGCGTCACAACATCAATGAACACTAGTGACCCAGTGCCACTGGCAGCCATGCATTCAAAGCCATCACACTAACTCTGCGGTGTTTTACAGATGATGTGGTATTCTTCAGATCATGATCTATACCGTGCCTTCGTCACACTTTTTTCTTTTCATCATTCTGGTAGAGGTTGATCTTGGTTTCATCTGTCCAAAGAATGTTCTTCCAGAACTGTGCTGGCTTTTGTAGATTTCTTTTAGCAATCTAGCTTTTTTATTCTTGAGGCTTATGGGTGTCTTGCACTGTGCAGTGAACCCTCTGTATTTACTTTCGTGCAGTCTTCTCTCTATGGATACCCTTTAATGTGGATACCCTCAAATGAAAGCTGAAAGTCTCGACGTTATGACCATGTCCATTATATAACTATAGCTTGGATATGTTTCAGTAAACAGGTACAAAAAACAAAATTTGTGTCAGTGTCCAAATATATATGGACCTAAATGTAGAAAGCTACTTTAGACAGTTTAATTAAAATAGCAAATCTTTATGTTTTCTATGTTGTTGGACCTTGCAGTCATACTAATTTCATCTCTCCCTAGATTCTTGCTAAGGCCAGAGATGGACCCCACTGACTACAATAGGCTAAGTCGGGTTTCTATCATGATGTCTCTCATTCTAATGGAAAAAATAGTGCACAAGCTGCACTTTTTTCTGTAATTTTTGACAGAATCTGAGAACCAGATTTCAAAGGTTTTTCTTGAAATATGTAACCATGGAGACACATAACTCTGCATAATAGCTGTAGGCAAAAACTTATAGAAGATTTTAATCAAGTCTATATGCAGAGTTGCTGTATTTTTTCTAATTTAAGATACATTGGGATGGTGAAAAAATAGTTTGGTTGAAATATATTTACTTACCCTTGAAATCATAGCAATGTTTATCATTCATTTCTGTCAGTGATATATCTCAGTGGATCATAGGCGTATTTTTTGTAATGATATTATAGCATTAAGCTCTTATCTCTGTACCTAAACACTTTTGTGCAGTTAGCTGGATTTAATCTAACTGCTTGCTCTCAGACCTTTAAATAGATATTTGCTATAGAACATTGTTCATTTGGATAGTAATTGCGTGTGTGGCATGGTTTATTGTAGTTCATAACAGTTTTGTGATTCTGTTCTGTGGTGCGATAAAGCAAAACTATGACCTTTTGGGCTTATGGATCAGTGGTTTGTCTGGGGAAGAAGAAATAAATCAGATGCTATAGATAACACCCTGCCTACAGTGAAGCATGGCAGTAGCTTGGTGATACTCTGGGAATGTCTTGCCTCCTCTGGCACAGGAAAAGTGGGGTGTGTGGTTGGAAAAATAGATTAATTCTAGGAGAAAATCTAAGAAAGGAATCTAAGGTTTGAACATCAGTTAGCTTTCCAACAGGACAATGCTCCCAAGCATACCTCAATGTTTACTAAAGCTTAGTTTCAGCGGAAGTCCTGGAACATTTTGGAATGTCGGTCATAGTTACTTTACCTCCATAGAAAATCAGTGGTGGGATTTCGAGAAGGTGCTTGCAGCAAGCCAAACTCAAGAATATGAGTGAACTGGAGGCCATTGTTCACAAGGAACGGGTTCAATTTCCTAAGGAGCACTTCCAGAAGCTAGTGTCTGGCTGTTCATCACATTTGTAGCAGTTCATAACAGCAAAAAGGAGTAGATCTGGAAACAGCACCAAATAAGAAAAGACAGACTACAAAGCAGTGTGCAAGAAGCTTCTACGAGTCGGACCTCAAGACTCTTACATGCAAGTAGTACAAAACAAATGGAGGAAACAGCACCACTTCAAAAACAGGTTACATTTATTCACCCATGTCCATGCAAGAGGCTACATTTCAGTCCTTCAATATGGCCCAGCTTAAAAATGGCCCATTAGAAGGGCGGAAGAGTAGCCTGTTGCATGGACATGGGTGAATAAATGTAACCTGTTTTTGGAAGTTGTGTTGCTTTCTCCATTTTTTTATGCTACTAACAGCAAAAAAGATGCTTTTAATGAAGGGGATAATTCTGAGACTGCAGTAGTTAAAAGTGGCATTTTGTAAAAAATTTGTAGAAGCCACTTGTTTGTTTGTTGAGCTATTTAAATTGTTCATGTTTGATTGTTCTTTGGCAAAAAGCAGAAAATGTGTAAATTTTGCAAATAAACCCAGTTTGTAGTTAAGGTTAAATGATTGTTATTGCAAATGTATTTCATTAAACTTACTATGGTGAAGATTTACTTAGTCCAGTAAATCAGACATATAGCTGCTGTAGTAAGAGGCAACACATTTTTTAAGAGGTATATTCCTCGTAACTCCTGAAAAACACATGACATATGAGTACGTCATGGTGCCAGTAAGGGCTATGTAGTAGGCTTGCTCAATTCATCTACTAAATAGGAGGTGGGTGTTAGCTGCTAATTGCAACTGACACCTGCTGCTCACAGCAGGAAACAGAGTTAACTCCGTTCCCTGCTGTTTAATCCTTTAGACACTGTGGTGATCACAGCAGCATCGTCTAAATAAATGAGAAACTGTGCTGTGCACAGTTCCTCGCTCCAATCAGCACCCCTGTGGTGATCAATTAACATGGCAGCTGGAAGTCTAATGAAAGCTTCCATAGCCACCATGTTTTTGATTCTATCACTTCCTGTCCCAGGCAGGAAGTGCTCGAACTGCAATCTTTGTACAACGTTTTGCATTGTTTATCCAATGCAGAAAAGTGAACAATCATTGATGTTAAAGTAAAAAAAACGTTTTAATGCCTTACCGCATCTGGACATGTGGGTATGTCCTGATGGCAATAAGGGGCTTTGTAGCGGGATACTGCCGCAATCCCGCTACAAAGCCGACGAGTGCCATCTGCTAATTGCAGCTAACACCCGTAGGTTACAGCACAGGATAGAGCTGGCTAATAAAGGTGGTTAACATCATATGCACAAGGGTTAAACATGACAGTGTTTCTGTGCGATGCCTTCGTCTTAAAGGGGTTGTATCGTTTGAACTGTTTGGGCTCTTAAGCTAATTCTCTGAGATTGAATTTGAAATTCAGGGCCGAGTCTCTCCTTTCAGCAGGCGTGTCCTCTCCTCCCAAGAGGCATGTCTCTCCTCACTGAAGACCTGTGACATCATCACTCTGACTGTGCAGTGGAAGCAGAAGGGTGTCTGCAGAGAACAGCTATACAGTCCCTTGCAGTGTTCTTATGTGTCTGCAGAGGACAGCTCCTCAGCCTACTGCATGCTTGTCACGTATCTGCAGAGCTTCAGGCTCAGCTTGGCTATAAGCAGTTATACACACAGCCTGAACTGATGAGACATGTGAGGAGTGTACACTGCCACCCCTTCCCCTCTGTTACCAGGCAGCAGATTGGGTTATATGGAGCAATGCACACTGCCCTCTTCCCTCCTCTCCCCCTGTTAACTGGCAGGAGACTCTATAATACTGTGTTATATGAGGGGATCTGTGACTTAAACAGGCAGTAATTGCCCAGAACATTCACCCTAGAGCTGGGAGATGTGTATACAGCCAGCAGCCCTTGGTTTCACTATGGATTTTAACAGCTCAGAGGGGAGAAAACACAGAGTGTGCAGGCAGCCAATCACAGCGCAGAGGGCATGGCCGGGGTGTTTCCTGTCTGGGGACGTATCCACACAGGCTGAATGAAATGTCAGCCAGCCAATCACAGTGCAGGTGGCGTATCTAGGGGGCGGGATCCAGCCAGGGGGCGTGTCCCAACCAGCAGCAGCAGAAACAGAATACAGATTTACAGAAAAGCTCATATCTGCTAAACCCAAGTGACAGAGGTAATGCAACCCAATTACAAAAGTGCTTATTTTTTACTGTCCCCATAATCTGAGACATGATCTTTGTAGCGATACAACTCCTTTAACTCTTGTATCTATTATGTTAACCGTCATTATTATTGTTTTGGATCTATGATCATAGAATTCAGTCTTCACTTTTTATAGACTTCTATATAGACTAAATTTTTTTAATATATTACTATAAGGGGCATTGCTACAGGTATTTTGACGATGCAGTTGGTACATACTGCATAATCATGTAGTATCGCGTTATATATATACAGTATAAACAGTATATATATATATATATATATTATATATATATATATATATATTATATATATATTATTTCTATATCCTATTATATAGTTATTATCTTCCGGCTCCAATGCCTTTTCTTGTGAGACCCATAATTTACACTGTTAGCACTTTGTATGCATTTTATTATTATTTATGTACAAAATTATGTGATTTTAATGTGCAAACTAGTAAGGATGTCAGCTCACCTTGATTGCAGAAAGTGCACCTGGTCAGTCCCGTGATTGCCTTCTCCTAACTTCGGCTGGATAATTCGTCCTCAGTTGCAGGACGTGAATCATACGAAGAGAAACAAAAGCGATGTCCAGTCTCGAGGTAAACAATGGAGAATTCTTTATTTCAATATAGTCGGTGCAGAGGGTATGTAAAAAGACGTGGCGTGCAAGCCAACGCGTTTCAGGAGCAATTCCACTCCCTTGTTCACGGCATGCAGGTAACACTCAAATGAACAGATTAAATAGGGAACTGATCGTCATACAAACGATACGTCATTTCCTTTTCAATACATAATGAGTATACAATGCTTGATATAAAAAACTTCTAAAAATTATTTAATATCTTTTTCTTAACCACTCTTGTCTTATAATCTATGTTACTGTTATGAAAA
>JAODAL010060078.1:0-21085 GCA_025379985.1 Phyllomedusa bahiana | reverse complement strand
CCTTTGGGGGTTTTAATTAACATGATAGATTTTTGGGTGGGGGTCGTTACGCACGCGGCATAAAAAATAGGGGTTTACTTTATTTATTTTTGATCTTTTTGGGGGGTTTGGCGTTTGTAAAGGGGAAAAGGGGGTGTACGTTTTTTTATTTTTTTTTTTGTGTTTTACTTTTTTTTTGCATTTTTTTTTACTTTTTTTCACTTTTTCTTTAACAGCAAGATAAATTTTGTTTTTTGAAGGAAAACGTGCACGTTTAGAAATGTCAAATGGTCGCCTTGACAACGCCGGGCCCCATGTCCCAAGCATTGCCGGGAATGGTGACGTCACAGATGCCCCGGGAAGTGCCTTTTCACTTCCCGGGTTTTTTGACGGGGGTTCGGTGCCGAACAAACAGTGCCGGCAGCCGCCGGGGCAGGCAGGAGGGCTCACTCCTCCCCCCCCTTTTTTTGAGGGCTTTTTTAAACCACTAAAATGCAGGCTGCGGTAATCCCCCCGGGCCCCGGGCTCACTCGGCCGGGCGGGTGGACGGCTGCGGCCAGGGGTTTAATTTACCGCTGGCCCCCAAAGTTGCGATGCGCGGGGTCCCCCGAAAGCCCGTGCGCCCCCCGGGCGTATGGATCCCGCCCCATTTGCGGGAAGTAAACTTCCCGCAAAGGGCGTATCATATGCCCTTTGTGGGGAAAGGGGGTTTTAAATATTTTATTTTAGGGAAGCCAAAGATGTTAAATTTAAGAAACCAAATGGGAGCCCTTTAGCCGTTTGGGGCATTTTTTACTGTTTGGGGCACAAGGGGGTCATTAATGCCATTAGGGGGGGTCCTCAACTTTTTAAACGGGGGGCCAGTTCACGGTCCCTCAGCCCAACTGGAGGGGGAATATAAAAACTGTGAAAAAACCCAAGCAAATTGAAAAATATCTTTTTTTTAAGTATAAAAAACGGGAAAACAAATAAAATTTTTTAAAATAAAGAACAAGTAAGGGGTTAAATCAATTACCGGTATTTCAAGGGGAAAATTTTGGGGGCCTGCTTTTGGCAAAATGAGATGGTCAATGTCCGGTTCCAAATTTGTTATTTGCAGTCGAAATTAAGTGATGCAAGTGTGCGTCAGTTAGTCGGGGATCTGGTAGGAGTTTTCAGAGGTTTTCATTCGGGAAAAAATTTTGTTCACGGAAAAAGTGCTCCCAAAGAGGGTTGCCATTTTGAGTGCATGGTTTCTGACATTAGGATATGTCTCAGAGGGGAGAGATGCAAAAAAAATTAAGAAGGTTTGTTTTGATTTAAATTGCGTTTTTCGAGGGTCACAATTATGCATTTTCAGCCATTTCCCCTTTTGGGTTTAATTGTTTTAACATTTTCTTTTGTCAATAGAAAAGGGTTTCCCGGAAAAGCTGTTTTTCCTGTTCATGGAGAGAAGCTTTTTAAATTAAAATTGGAACCCCTTTTTTGAAACCCTTTTCCAGTGAATCCCATTGTTTTGTTTGGGAAGAAACCCAATTTGGTTTTTTTCCGGAAAAAAATTTGAGTTGTGGGGAGATGGCAGAAAATTTTCCTCCTTAAACCCTGTTTAATGGGTTTGGCCAAATTTTCCCTTTTCCAAGGGTTTTCACATGTGATTGATTTAAACCAGGGAGTTTCCCTTTTTTCCCTTGAAGTTGCAAAAATTGAAACTGTTAAGAAAACTTTTGTTAAACTGTCAGAAAGGAAAGGTCCCCTTTTTTCCTTTCGGCATAAATTGGCTTGGTACTTCTTTTTTTTTTAAAAGAAAAAAGCTGTAATTTTTGGAAGAAAGTCATAGAAATGCTTCAAAATCCCCCTCAAATCACCCAACGAACTTCGGGTGGGGTTTACCAAAATTTTCCCTTGGAAAACATTTAGCTCAGACAAAAAATTCCTAAAATTTTTCTGGGGTTTTAAAAGCATTGCTCAAATTGAATTTAACGGAAGTTCCCAAAAATTTTCATAAATTTCCCCATTTCCCGTGTTTTAAACCTAATGGGCCCCTGTTGGTGGATAAAGACAATGTATGGCTTTTGGAGGGAAAAGGGTTTCTTTTGTCCTTTCTTTTGGGTTTAAATTTGGAGCAATTACCCCTTTCTTTGACCCCCCCCATACTAGGGGGGCACCATCAGTTGCCCAAAATGGCTATTTTGGGCCAGTAAAAGCCCCAAAAGACTTTCACATTTGGGCCCAAACCTTTTCTTTGAAAAACCTTCGGTAGTTGTTCTTTGATGTTTGCAATGCAGCAAGTTTCTGTGACTTCAAAATAGTCATTGGGCCCCAAAGGGAAAAAAATTAGAAGTTGTGCAGAATCACGAATTTCATTACTTTCGTCAAATTGCCAATGAAAAATAGGAAAGTTTTTTTCCGGATTTTTTGCAATTGTGTTTGAAAATTGTCTCCCTTTCTTCATCCTTGTGAAATTGTGGGCCCTGAAAGACAATGAACTAAATAAATCGGTTCTCTGGACAATCTCTTTGGCAACGAATAAAAGGGGCAGTTTTAAACCCAAAATTTTCCCCCCCAAAGGAATGGTCTGCCGTGAACGCTATTAGTTTGGGCCCAATTTGAAAACTTGTCGCAGTGTTTAAAAATTTAGCTGTTTCTGCTTCAAAAAAGTTTTTTGCTGGTTATCAAAGTATTTTTCAGTTTGATTATTTTATCTGCCCTCATTTTTTCCGCCCCAAACCCCAAATTATTTATTTTTTATTTTGAGTTTGATAGGGGTTAAACGCAAATTTTTATTTTTTAAAACACAGACATTTTTTCTGGCATATCAAACAAAACCAGCTTTTTCCCTTGTACTGCATGAAAAAGTAATCTTAAGCCCAAATGTTCTTTGAATACCCTTCACTCCGAGTCAATTTTTCTTTTTTTTAATTTCATTGTTTTGGGGTTTCCAAATTGGTATTAGAAAAAATCCCAAATGAAATTTTATATTTTTTATATATAGTTTTTTTTAAACTATATTTTTATACAAACAAAACCACACATACAAAAACAATTTCCAAGCAAAAAAAATTACCCCACACGGGGACAGAGTGCCTGCCCAGCAATGCAGTCTGATCAGTCCCCATAAATGCACCCTTGGGGGGCCCCGTCCATATAATTTCGGGTCTACCGTGCCATATTAAATGTTTATAAAAAAATTTTTTCCAAAAACTGAAATTTTCTAGCTAATTTTTTTTTGATTTTTCCCAATAATTAGGGAAAAAATTTAACCCCAAATTTTGCTATGAAAATTTCTTCACTTTTCGCCCAATTGCCCTTTTTTGGGGTGAAAAATGCTATTTGGGCTTTTTGGGCAGGGTTTTAAAAGGGGGGAGCGTTATTTGGTTTTTTTAAAAATCAAGTTTTTGGGGGGGTTCCTTATCGCATTTGCCAACCCCCCAAATTTCCGAACGGGTTTAAAAACCTTCCAGCAGTCCCCCGATTTTGAATTACAATGTTATAAAATTTTATATAGTTTATGTTTTATTTTTTTTACAAAAATAGAAATTGCCCAAAAAAAAATGAGTTTATTTTGCCCTATTCTGCCACCCAAAAAATTTTTTCTTTTTTTTCGTTTTTTGGGCCCCGTTTTGTGGGTTGTTTTTTTTGTGGGAGGGACTATTTATGATGGGCCCAGTATAAATGACATTTTGCTTTACTCAGCGGTCATTATGATTACAAGGGAAAACCTAATTTGGATTTTTTTATTTTTTTCCTGCTTTTACACAATATAAAAACTTTTATTAAAAAGGAAACAGTTTTTGCATCGCCAAAAGTATGGGGGAGCCATAACTTTTTAAAATTTTTTTGTGTTTGGGAAACTGTTTAAAGGGGGTTGTTTTTTGGACATAAGTTTATGTTTTTTATTGGTATTTTTTTTGGGGGGGAAAAAAGGCTTTGTGAAAACAGTTTTAAATCGGGTTTTTTGGGAAAAAAGGGGGAAGAAAAATACTGCAATCCCTTTTAGTGTTTTTTTTTTTAACAGTGCTCAAACCTTTCGAAACGTGACAAGTTTTGTTTTAAATTTTTGGGTTTATTTCCCTTACGTGATAACCAAAAAGATATTGTTTTTTTTAATTTTAAGTGCTTTTTAAATGTGTTTTTAGGGTGTAAAAAATATTAAAAAATGCATTTGCTGTCTTTTGATAGCCATAAATTTATTTTTCCCTTTTCCCCAAAAGCTTTTTAAGGGGTCTTTTTTTTTTTTTTTTGCGGGGGGACCCAACGTTTTACTTGGGGGCTTGGCATTTATAGGGGTTTTTGATCGTTTTTTTTTCCTTTTACGTGCTGGGGGGATGAACCAAAATTTCAATCTGTGACTGTTTTTTTCCCTGTTCAACCCTGTGGGTTTAAATAACAGGGGGTGGGAAAAACACATTTTCAAACCATAATTTAAATTTTAGGGCTTCTACAAAGGTGGTTCCTCTGTTTTGACCAAGCGACTCTTGTCTTGGCTGTCCTGATCAGACACTCGGAAAGAAAGGGCTCCTGCCCCGGGGCAATCGGAAAGAAAGGGGTCCTGGTCCCGACATGGAAAGAAGGGCTCCGCCCCGACACTTGGAAAGAAAAGGGTCCTGCCCAGAACCCCGGAAAAAAAGGGCTCCCGCCCAGGGGCCCCTCGGAAGAAAAAGGGGTCCTGGCCAGACACTCTGGAATCATAACAAATTTTTTCAGCATTTTTGAGCTTGCTAACGTTTCAAACCCGCTTTTCCCCCGAACACCCGAAAATTTAAACAAGCAAAAAGGATGGGAAAGCACATTACAATCCATAATAATTATTAAAGGGTTTTAAAAAAGGGGGCCCCCTCTGTCTAACCAAATGGGGTTCTGTCTTCGGTTACATTGGGTTTTTTGCCCCTTTAACAGAGGTGGGGAGGGCTCCCAACCCCGGCTTACCATGGGGGCTCCTTTTCCTGACACCGAAAAGGGGGGCTCCCAAACCCGGCTTTCAAAGGGGGGGGCCCGCCTTGAACAGCAGGGGGGGGACTCCCCGCCTTGCTTTTCATGGGGGCTCCGGCCCCGAAACAAACAGGGGGGGGGGGGGGCTGAAACCCCGGCTTTCCCAAAGGGGGTTTTCCCGTCTGGGCACGCAGGAAGGGGGGGGTTTCCCCCCCGGGTTACAAGGGGGCCCTGCCCTGACCCAGGGAAGGGGGGGGGGCTACCCGCCTTGCTTACATGGGGGCTCCTGTCTTGACACAGCCCGGGGGGGGGCTCCCCCCCGGCTTACAAAGGGCTCCTGCCTTGACAAGCAGGGGGGGGCTCCCCCCCTGGCTTACAAGAGGGTCCTGCCTTGAAAACAGCAGGGGGGGGTCCCCCCCCGGTTGGGCTCCCCCCCCTGGGGTTCAAGGGGGTCCCGCCCTGACACAAGGGAGGGGGGGGGGGCTCCCCGGCCCTTCTTACATGGGGCTTTCCCGCCTTGCACAGCAGGGGGGGGGGGGTCCCACCCTGGCTTACAAGAGGTTTTCCTGCCCTTTACCAGCAGAGGGGGCTCCCACCCCTGGGTTACAAGGGCTTTTGCCTTGAAAACAGCAGGGGGGGCTCCCACCCTTTCTTAAAAAAGGGCTCCCGCCCTTTTAAAAGCAGGGGGGGGGGCTCCCACCCCGGCCCTTTGGGCTCCCACCCCGGCTTTAAAGGGGTTTCCCCCCTGGTAAAAGGGGGCTCCTGCCTTGACCCCAGCAGGGGGGGGGGGGGGGGCTCGGGAAACCCCGGTTAAAAGGGGGTCCCCGTCCTGAAAACAGCGGGGGGGGGGGGGGGGTCGAACCCCGGTTACAAGGGGGCTCCTGTCCTGACACAGAAGGGGGGGGGGCTCCCAGCTTGCTTTGGGGGTCCCCCCTGGTTAGGGCTCCCAACCCTGGCTTAGGGCTCCCAGCCTTGCTTTCAAGGGGGGTCCCGCTTGACCAGCAGGGGGGTGCTTCTAACCGGGGTTTCAAGGGTTTGGGTCCCCCGCGTTACGTTTTAAGGGGGCTCCTAAAATGCATTCAAGGGGGGGGCTTCGCCTTGCCCCTTTCCTGTGGCGGGAACGCTGAGGACTGCGGTTACATGTGTGTCAAATCCTCGGAAAACGGCCTCAGCGAAGCAAGTGCGGACTGTTTTTTTTTGGGGGGGGGGGTTTTGGGCGGGCACTCTGCGTGGACGGGAGGTCCCTGAGTGAAGAGGGCGGGCATTACAATATTGGGAGGTGCCTGTGAGTTGAGTGATAGGGGGGGGCACCCCACCCTAACTCCGGGACCCCCTTATATTGAAATTGCCCGCCCTCCGTCATCAGGACCTCCCGCCCTTTGCGAGTGCCCCCCCCACACCCTTTCCACCAAAGCGGTCTCTGCCGTTGTGCTGCTCTCAAAGGCACTTACGTCCCCCGTCACCGCCCACGGCACCCCCCATAGTTGGGAGGTGCCGGGGCGGTGACGGGTGACGTAAGGCATCACGAGCGCGAAACCCCGGCTAAGGTAGTGATTGCAGCGGGGTTCTAGGGACTGCGGCCGTGCCGGGCCACCGCCCCGCCGAAGCTTACTGCACATCACATCAACATCGGGGGGGGGGGTGGGGGGGGGGGGCGGGGCCGGGAAAAAAACGGCCTCACGGGCCGCTGGGGCCCCGGGGGCCGTATTTTGAGTACCCCTGATTAGGGGTTAGGTTTGGGATTTTTTTTCCGAAGTGGAATTTGGTAGGGAGGTGTGGAAAAGTGAGGAGTCAAATTCTTTTGGGGTAAATTTTGCCTGGATGAAAAGGGGTCGGGAAAAAATCACGGGGAAACCTTTGGGAGGGATGGAGAAAATATTGAAAGAGAACAATCATCAGAGAAGATTTTTCCTGGAGTCAGGGATTATTTGACTGTATCCACTTATTTTTGCAGACGCTTGTAAATTACTACATTTTGGTGGCAATTTTGCTAGTAGGGAAAAGGTTTATTTTTAAAAAATGGTTGGTGTATTATTCAGTAGCTATTGGTTGTGATAGTGGTCATGCAGGGCTGTATAATTAATCCTTTGTGGTGTATTGTTGGTATTATTCATAGCTATGTGGTTGTGTATGTGGCATGGCATGGCTTTATTTTCAATCATGTGGTAATAGTGGTGCATTATTCATCACTATTGTAGTGATATGGGTACGGTGTTTGGAATTATTGGTAATTTTGGGTCTGGGATTCTGGATTTGTGTAGTGATTTTACTTAGTAAATGCTTATTTGTGGGTTTATACTTATAATTTTTTTTTAAGTTTTTTGTTTTTTTTTTTGTATAATATATATATATATATATATAAATTATATTAAAAACATGTATAATTTAGGGGGGGGGCATATGTTTTTTAGACTTTTTATTTTTCCCATGCTGCCCACTACAATTAGGTAAGGGTGACTCAATTACGGGTTTAATGTGATGATGTAATCAATCAGTCTTCACAAGTTGAAGCAAGATGGGTGGGGGCACCGTTCAGGGGGCGGGGGAGGCACGTAAATACTCCTCGGGGGGCCCTGGGTTCCCCCATCTGATACTAAAAAGGGAAAAACACAATGAAGGGGATCATAGGGCACAATCTTTTTCAGGCTACACATTACAGCCATTAGCCCCCAAATGGTTCACACACCAGAAACGGACACCGCCAAAACCCTAAACAAGAGAGTGATAGGTAAACACTACAGCTAAATGCACCAGAAAAAACCTCTGCATGATGGAAAAAGTCAAGGGCAAAAAGACAAAATTATAAAATTTCTAGGTTTAAAAAAAAAGGGTACAGGCTTAGCTCCAAAAAAAAAAAAAAAAAAGATAAAAAAGAAAAACCATAAGACACAAACAGATGGGTACTAACATTCAGAGGAAAGAAAAAGGGCCTTTTTTGTTGTTTCAAAAAATCTGCCTAGAGTGTTTTAGCCAGAAATTATGACTGCCCAGTTCCCAAGTACAAATTCATCAAACCAAGGCATACCAAATATGAATATGAAAGACTCATAATTTAGGCCAAAATTCAGTTCTGGCATTTGTCACAGGAGAAGCAGCTGAGTTCCCTGATGCTAATTCGTGTGGTTTGGGAAAAACTTTTTTTTCCCTCACAGCAAAAAGGGAACCGCGGTTCAAACCCCTGCAGGAACCAAAACCTGGGTTTTATTTTCTCTTTATAAATGCACGCCCTATTGAGGTTTTTTTTTATTTATTCGCACTCTTTGACAAATTTACTAAAGGACAGAGGAGGGGATTAAATGACAGCCCAGGGTTGAACACTCAGGGTAGTCCGAAAATGGGGGGGCAGTTTTTAGATGATTAAATCATGTAAACTGCCCCCTGAAAGTAGGGTCCTTTCAAAAATCGGGGTTGGGTCACCTTGCACAGAAACTTAGGGAAACTTAAAAAAGGGAAGGCACGGGGAAAAGTGAATAGTCGGTCTCTTTTTCAGTGTATAAAGAGCCGAATGCTGAAAGGTTTTTTGTGCGTTCAAAAAAATGGAGTCTAAATTCCGCGGCTTCCTGTGTTTTAGGCACTTATAAATTTTGGGCGCTTACAGAAGCACATATTAGTAATGTCCCAAAATGTAAAAAGGCTGTAGACAGGCTGGAAAAAGAGAAAGTCATTAGGATAGCTGTCGTCGAAGGGAAAATATGGTATGATTTGCTTGGTAAACTACAGTTCCCACAATCCCGGGGCTGTGCTGGCTCTTCTATAGTAGAAAAAAGGGGGTGAAGCAGAAACCTTTTTAAGCAAAAAAGAGTGAAAAACCTTTTTTACTATTCCTTTGGGCAACATGATGAATTTTGGGTGAAAAGCCAAATTTATGTGCATAAAACAGCAAAAAAATCCCCCTGATTTATGACTCGTCTACAGGGGTCAAAATGAGGCACTTTCTAGTGCTATGGCGACATTTCTGGATCGGGAAAAACCCATTTTTAAAAGTCCTTCCCTGCCCAGCTGTAATGCGCCGGAAAAGCCGTAGTGAAGTTTAAAAATAGTTTTCTCAGTTTTTCCCCCCCCCCCCCCCCCCCCCCCTTCCCCTGATGGGGCGCATTAAAAAGTCCGTGGGGGCTATTAAGCGCCCGATAATGGCGTGGGGGAGTTTTAAAAAATGTAAAAAATGGGGGCCCCTGATCTCGGGCTAAAAACGCGTCAGATTCAGGCGCAGCCCTGTTCATACATTTTTAAAACTCCCACACACCCTATCGTGCATTGGTAGCCCCCGCGGCACTTTGAAATGCCCCACTCGGGGGTAATGGGGGCGGGGAGGGGGGGCGCGATAAAACCAAGCAAACTACTTTTTTAAAAGCTTCATAGGGCCTTTTCTGGTTTTATTGCCTGAATTGTTTCTGAAGTTATGATAATTAAAACCCCTTATTGTGCTCCATGACACAAAGGTTTAGACTTTGATATCTGTGTGAGTTATTTGGGGGGCCAATAAATTTACAGTTAAAAACCCCGGCACTGACAAATTTTATTTGTATAAAAAGTGACAGACCTCAGGTTGCCCCATGAAAAGGTAAAACCCAAAATATTTACAACGTTGGGGGGTTATTTTATTTTGTGAATATATTTTTTTTATAAATGTCTTATTTTCTGTTGTAAAAAAACTTTTGTTAAAAAAGGATTGACAATCTCTTTTTATCACTGCTGCTTAGCTCTACAAAGACTTTACAGATATAGGTAATCCAATGTAAAATTTTTAAGGGGGCCGTTTACAGGCACGTGCAAATCGGTGGAAATCCTGCCCGCTATTTGCACTTTTTTGGGGCCATGCACACGGCCACAGGGTAAGGCTTTCTCCGAGGTTTTACCCGAGAGAACCCCCCCCTTCACATGACATATTCATCTTCCGCCCAAAAAAACCGGGTTTGGGAAGAATAAAAATGTTCTCTTTTTTTCCGGCGAGGGGCTGAAAACCGCTGGACGAAAACCTTTGGGGGGGGATGCTGCTGGGTTTTCCATAGAGGCCCGTTTTAGAAGTTTTCACCTGGTTTGCAGATGGTTTTCAAAACCGAAAACCGTCTAAAAAAACGGGTGAAAAACCCGTGCCGTGTGGACAAGCCCAAAAGGGTTTTTTTTAAAAAACCTCAGAGTAGAGTAGAAAGTGATACAAATACGCCGCGGTCCAATCCAAAACATGAAAATTAAATGTTTAAAATAAAAGACGCGTTTCACGTTTGACAACACTTCCTCGGGTTCCAGAGCGGGACATAAGATTTTGGAGGTTTAAATACATTAAAGACAAAAAGCAAACAGAGAAATGTAAAAAAAAAAACCCAGAAAATAAAATATAAAACACCCCTGAAATGCCCGTATTAGGGGATCTTAATGGGAAATAAAAGCAAAGCTTTTCCGTCATTGAGGAAGTTCTATCAGACTGTTAATGTGTTTCATCCTGGGGGCGCTGTTGTGAATTTGGTAAGAACTTTTTGGGCACTTTCGGCCCACTAGAGGCCCAGTGAAAAGGAAAAACTTCTATTCATTCATACTGGCAGCCCGTGCTGTTATACCGGGGCCTGTGGGGGGGATGATCTTTGTAGTCAGGGTAAAGCTTCGCGGATACAAGGTGATACGGGGCTGTACTGTAATTGTGTCTTAGTAAAACCTTCAGATACTTCTAAGCTGTTCCGGAGAGTAGATACATTGTGACCCTCAGAAAGGTAACAACTCCCCGCTGCTGACAGAGGGGAGATCGCTGGAGGCTGATGATACAGAGATCCCCCCAGAGAGTGTATATATGTGTGGATGTGACGTCACTGCTGCAGTCAGGGGTTACTCCCCGCCCTCGGGGCCCCCTCTGTGGGGCACTTCCCGGGCATTCTTCTGCATCTGAGCTGAATTCTGTTTTGTGTTTAATTGGATTTATTTAAGAAAACATGATCTATATTTCTTGTCCATGTTTCCCCTCGAGTTTTTGGGTTTATATCCCGGCGGCTGAGTGCTCCGAGCCCCGGACACGTGAATGAGCTCTGGCCCTGGAAACTTCATCACAATGAGGTGTTGGCGCGATGAGACCCTTGTGCTTTATCCACAATGATGCGGACATTTTTAGGGAGGACCGGGTTGCTGGCTGCCGATTTCTCCCCCTTAGTGATGGACTCCTCTTGGGCAATTTTTTCTCGGGTCTCCGCTGCTCCCCTTAATGGATTCCAGGGGTTTTAATAGAGAAGCTGCTGTATCCTAAAGTGGGAAGGATCTGTAGAGTCCCCCCTGCCCCTCTAATTCATGGGGATGGAAACAGCTCTGACCCGGAGCTTTCCCCCCCTGCTCCCCCCACTAAACAGTGGAAGATGCGGCCGCCCCTCCCCCCCCTTTCGTTCCCGCGTGTTTGCGCCCCTTCTAGGATCGGGGAACGGAGGGGCAAGGGGGGGACAGCGTGATGTGACCGCGGGAAGAGACACGCAGTACCTCCATCATCATGGGGAAAACGGCTCTAGGACCCCCCGGCCCCTTGTGAGGCAGTATCCGGGCAGGACTCCGGGGATGTCCCTGCAGGAGCTGAGCCCCAATGTGCGGCCCCCCCCGCAGGGGTCCCCGAATGGGGGCGCGAGAACCCCTTTTCCCGCAGAGACACTCCTCACCAGCGCCAAGAGGGGCACATTGGTCCGGACCGCCTGCGCTGTTACCCGGTCCCCGCTTGACCATAGGGAAACGCCCGGGCGTGGGACCTCCCTGCGGCTTCTCTCCCGGGCTCCGTCCTCACTGCTCCCTGAGGCTCCCGCACACGTCCCGCTCCCAGTGCATCATATCTACAACAGAACTACAAGTGCGAGTTATAGGTTATAAGGATTATAAAGCTCTAAGAATCTCCCCGGTTACCGATGTTTTAGCTCCTTGGAAAACAAACTCATAAAAGGATCATAATTGGAATTAGTGACAATATTTTTAAATTTGGAAATTTTTGACCCCGTGACCCCGAGAACCCCGGAGCAGCCGCTGTATAACTATGACTGACAGGGATGGGCGGGATTATCCATTGTGACGTCAGAGGAAACATTGGAACCAACGAATAGAGCGCGGTGATGTATAAAGTGACGCCGAGCGGGGAAGGTGATTATGAATATACTTTGACATCATACTCTTGCAGATTATTTATTAAACAAAACAAACATAACTGCAAGATTGATAGATTTAAAAGGGGACCGGGTATAACCCCCCACTGCCAACTCACCCCACACCCCAGCGACTTAGGAATAAACGCGGGGGATCCCACCCGAGATCAGCGGCAGCAGCTCTATTCCAGGAGGAGGTGGTGGCTCTGAGAAGAGCCTTTGGGTTATCGGTGTCCGGATCACTTGGCCCCTGGTTTTACTTGGGCGGCCTTGGGGCCCCCGGGCACGGCGTGTTGGCCAGCTCTCCAGGCCAGCAGGCGCACGGGGGGGTTGGATCTCCCTGGAGGTGATGGTCGAGCGCTTGTTGTAATGCGCCAGGCGGGAAGCCTCCCCTGCGATGCGCTCGAAAATGTCATTGACGAAGGGGGTTTATGATGGTCATGGCCTTTGGGGGAGAGCCGGTGTCGGGGTGCACCGCTTGAGCACCTTGTAACGTAGATGGGGTCTCCTTGCGGGCCCTTCCCGCCTTTTTGCCGTCCTTCTTGGGGTTTTGGTGAAGCTTTCTTGGAGCCCTTCTTTTGGGGGCAGGGCGGGCTTGGGGGATCAGGCATGATGATGGCGTACGTGTTCTCCTACAGAGAAGATCGTACTTGGGGGAGGGAGCTCTGTGCCCTTATATCCCCCATCACAGGTAAGGGCGGGGCCGGGGCTGCATTCCATTGGTAGATATGATAAGGCGTGGTGTATCGATTGTTGCTTTTCCCAAGGTTACGTCTTGGGTCCGCCCCCACACCCCCCCCTTCTGTTTCCGGGATTTCTGGGCTCCTCCTCAGTGGCCCCCCCGGCTCCCTTGTTATTGTTCCCCGGGTGCACCGCCCCGGGGCCGCGTTGTATTACCCGGATGAAAGAAAGAGAGAGGGAGAAAAAAATAGAAGAAATCGCGCAAAGACTGAGCGGGAAATTCAAAATCAGCCAATGAGCGCAATGTATCAGGGTCATAGCCCCGCCCACAAATGATACTCCGCATGCGTAAATCTCAACGGCCGATCGAGTTAATCCTTCACCCCGGCTGTTTTCGCCCCTTATAGTGACGGAGAAGGAGCGGGCACTGGCGGGGACACGCGGCCCCAGCTCTGCTCTAGTGTGGGGGTGGCTCTTAAAGGCTTTGGGTTTTGTTTTTGATCAGGGTCCTTGCTCTTGGGTTTGTGCCTCCCTCTTCTTGGGCACAGCCGGCCCGGTTTGGGGAGGGGCGCCCCCCTGGGCGATGGTCACCCCACCCCGCACCTTTGGCTCCCGTCTTTTCGCACGGCCCGCTGCAGGTGTGGGGGGAATGATGGGGTTTCTTGTTGTCCCGGGCGGGATTTGGGCCAACTCCAGGATCTCCCCGGGAAATACTCCAGCAAGGGGAGATAGCGGGGCGCCCGGGGCCACCCCCCTCAGCGTATGGCCTTCGGAGAAGTCTGTGCACACGCCGACGGGGAACTGCGCCCCCCCCGGGATGAGCGGGGCTTGGCCCTTGCCCGGGCTTTTCCTCTTGTTTTCCGGCCAGAAACGTTTAAAACCTCCAAAAACTTCACAGAAACGAACGAGAGAAATGAGCTCTGCGCGTCTGCTCCCTCCTTATATAGACACCGGCCCCGCCCACGGATCCTCTCATTGGATGGAGGTGAAGTCGACAACAGTTTCCGGACGTGTGGGAACACCAATCAGCTGCATAGGGAGGGGCTATGACGTCACCGTAGGTCACATGACTCTTCATCCCTAGACAGCGAGCAGGAGCAGTGTATTTGCATGCGCTGTCCTAAATACCGCTGCGGTGGGCGGCCTTGTCATTATCTTTTCAGCTGCTGAAAAGGATTCTTGCTTTTCATCCCGATCCCGCCAAGTCCCGCCTGCGCCAAGAAGGGCTCCCAAGAAAAAACCCTCCCCAAAACCCCCAAGAAGGGGCAAAACGCAGGAAAAGGGGCAAGGGAGCTACTCCTCTACGTGTACAAAGGGGCTAAAACAGGTGCACCCCAACCGGCACTCCTCCCAAAGGGCCCTGACCTCATGAAATCCCTTTGTCAATGATATCTTCGACGCATCGCAGGGGAAGCGTCCCGCCCGGCACTACAACAAGCGCTCCCCATCACCTCCGGGAGATCCGACCTCCGTGGCCCCGCTGCTGCCCGGAGAGTGGCCCAAACAGCCGTTCCGAGGGCACCAAGGCCCCTCCCAATACACCAGCGCAAGGATCCGGACCCCAATAACCCAAAGCTCTTTTCAACCGCCCACATCCTCCTGGAATAGAGCTGGCGCGCTGACCCGGGGGGGGGGGCTCCGATTGTGCGGCGCCGCCCCCATTCCGCGGGAGGTCCCGGGGTCCGATTTTTATTACCGCAGCAGTGCATCTTTTGTTTAGGAAACCGGGTGATTCCTCCTTTCTCTCCCCTGTATCTAAAATCATATGTGACACCACTGAGGCCCCCCAAAGGTCACCATGTATTGGGGGGCTGGGGTCTTTTGGAGCTCGCGGGGCCGGCTGCGCGATCATTCCCCCGACGGGGGATGTGGCCCGGGGAAAGACTGAAACGCCCCGGAGCTGGCCACCCTCCCCCACAGCGAGGAAGAATCCCGGGTCCCCTCCGGGGACGGAGCTGCCCCCGAGACGCCCCATCTATAGGGAGGCTGCACTCGCTGTAGCGGGGCTGGAACCCCGGGGTGTAACGGGGAAAACTCCCGGGGGCAGTGCCCCATGCACAATGAGTAAACACAGCGGAATATACAGAACTGCGGCTGCGCAGTGGATTTCTCTTAATATTATGAATAAAGGGTTAACAATGAGTTCGGTCGTGGAGGGAGCTATGCCTCGAAATCCCCGCCTCCATGGGCGGTGCTATGATTGGTAAAATCCCTTTTCTGTGGTCGGAGCTATGCACAGTAAAGTTCCCCATCTGTGGGCGGAGTTATGTTATATCCCCCCAGCCCCCCCCCCCCTCTGTGGGCGGAGTCACGAATAGTGATATCCCCCGCCTCTGTGGGAGGCCGCTCCGCTTTTCTCCCCTGTGCTGAATACAGGCCACTCCCTCTGGAAGACAATAGCCCTGATCTGCATGATACCACACATGGGCGGGGCTCCGCGGCCAGTCTCTGGCTCCGCCCCCCACTCGCGCCGTTTTGTTACCGCCCATTTCCGGGCTCCTCCTCAACGACACCGCTGGATCTAATGCTATATGTGACACCACGTGATATCACCGGGAGGAAGGAGACAAAGAGCGGAATAATCGCTCAGCCAATGAGCGCCAAGTATCGGGGTCATAACTCCGCCCACTGGACGTACCTCTCACCCGCGTTCAGGGTTAACTCTTTCGCTCCCCTTCTATTGTCGCTCGTTTTTTATTGCCTATTTCTATACTGATCCCCGGCTACAGCTCCGCGCACAGGCGGCACCAAACCTGCAGCTTCCGCAGTGATCGCCTCTTGGGGCCGGGCCTTTCCCTTTTTTCTCATTAACATCCCCCCGGTACGGGAAAACATCGGAGCGTCACGTCCAACAGCGCGGACTCCCCAAAGAAAACAGCCTCTCCGGGCGGTGGGCGGCTCTGAGAAGAGCCTTTGGGTTGTGATGAAACGGGAAGACTTAACTCCAAGCCCAGAGGTGCGGCCCCGGCGCTTGAGGCGTACACAAAGTCCATGGCGGTGACGGTTTCCCCTTTCGTCTCGTGAGGTGGGGGGCGTCCCCGGGTACGTTTCCGGAAAACCTTAGGACCCGCGGTTCCCCTTTTTAGATGAGGCCGGAGATCCGCTTGACGCCTCCCCCGCGACTAGACGGCGGTGGAGGTTTTGGGGTGCCCTGGATGTTATCCCGCGTACCCTTTCCCGTGCCGCTTGGGGCCGCCCCTTCGAGACCTTTCCCTCCTTTTCCCCGTCCAACATCTTTCCCAAAGTATCAAGGGGTGAAGCCCGCAGCCCGAGTTCCTGCTTTATATAGAGCAAGGGGGCGGAACCCGAAGGATAACTTGCAATTAATGTAGTTTTTCGGAGGGCGTGAGTACGAGAGCGTTAACTTTACGTAAATTTACACTATTGCCCCTCCCTCCAGCGCTGATTGGTTGATTTGAATTTCCCTATGCCTCTTTCTGCCTTTCTCGTGCCCGATATTTTCTGTTTTCTTAATTTGACAAAACCATAAAATCTACAAAATGAAGTTTCAGGAAAGCGCGGAGCGATCAGAGGCGTCAACCGGGACTAAATCGGAGGAGAGATACCGGCGAGAAACGGCCAAGTGCACAATACACGCATCGGGAAGGAGGAACAACCCGCAGCAGATAATAAGAGAATAGGATTTGGCGTTATTTACTATTTGTATTCCTTGTTTTTATTTTCTTTCTAATGAATCAGGATCTCAGAACAGCTTTGTCCCTGTCAGTCCCGCCCCCTAAAGTTAAAATATTCTATATACTGCCTGCATCCATCAGGAGACTTTCTCTTGTGCTCCCCATAGTGTTCATTTATCACGGTCACTGTTTCGTACTATTATACTCCGCCCAATGTCAATCAGCTATACGACAGTGACACAACCCTCTGTAGTGACCAGGATCCCGCATTCTCCTGCCAGTAACAAGTCCAATCCCCCTCATCATGTTTATAGCGGCGGAGAAACATGTAATTTTCAGCTCAATAACTCACACGAAGATCTACTTGAGGTAAGAGCAGGAAACAATCCGGGGTCGATAAATGGAGATCGATAAAATCGGCCAAACCTCCCAGCTGTGAGATTTGGTTGTCGTCCAGAGTTTATGCGGCCCTGTGTCGGAGCCAACAAACTGGAGGCTCCTTCTCTATGTTGTCGGGAAATGATAAACTGTTCTGCCTGTCTAACCAATATGTATTAAGTAAACGATGGTTGATGATTTTTTTTCTGGTTTTATGTATTTTTATAGGTTTTTTTGTATTATTTATTTTTACTTTTTTCTGACTTCATTTCAATTTATTTGGAATAAATAAAAATTTATAGATGATAATAATAGATATTTAAATAACCATTTTTATATTTATTTTATTCTAATATTTAGATTTTATTTATATCTTTCTTCTCTATTTCCCTATATCTGTGTATCTTTTCCTTGTTGCTGTCTCATAAAATAATTTCATGTAACATTATCTGTAGATCTCTCTCCAGTTGAAGGGTCTCTGCCTATTGCGTAGACTGGGACTCTCCGTCCGGTCAATCATAATTTAGTGACTTGTTGCGGCTGTCATCAAGCGATTCCTGACTTCTGTCTACGTTTCGTTCTATTCCACAGAGAGCCGTTTCCTGCCCAGCGTGCCCCTCTAGAGTCACATATATGTAATCCCTCAGTTTAGCTCTAGTCTCATGACCTTAGTATCCGACAGCTGGATTTACATAGGAAAGTTCGGGAACGTCCCTAACGTGTCTTATAACAGGAAAGCGATGATTTATAACATAATATTCGAGGCTAATCCAAGGATTTATTTTAAATGATCATAAGGTTTGACCAAAAAAAAAAAAAAAAAAAAGGGGCTTAATATTCCTGAAACTGTTTTCCTTCGCACACATTTGGCTTTTTTTTTATTTTTTGGCATTACTTAAATCATCAAACATTTAAATAGAAACTAAAAACAGCTTTGATGCAGAATAACGGACAGAAAATGGCCCAACACGGGCGCCCAGGTGTGATTAACCCCCTGACCTGCAGCATGAGTTAACAATGACATCTTTTTATTTTCTTATCCCTGTTTTTTCAAATTTTTTGGTCCTATTTTGTGCCAAAAACACTCTTGATGCAGATATTCTCGATATAAATGGACTCTCAAGACCAAACCATAGGCGCTTATAACGCCGGGTAATGACACAATGTAATGCGCTCTAAAAGTACGGATAACACAACGCAGCTGACGTGCTATCCTATGACTTTATCTTCTCATGTCCTCCTATCCCAATACCTTTCTAATCACATTTGAGGTGCATATACTAATGTCCTAACTACCATAATGCACCAAACTCACAGAAAGGAGCGCAATGAAATCTTGAAACTCCACCTTAATGAAAGCACAAACACAAACCACCACTTTCATACACTCAGGCTCATTATACAGCTAACGATACTCGACAATTGACTTAGACGCTCCTTACCTACATACATGTCCCATTATGGCTGCACCATTTTATTTTCTTAATTTGCACCAAAAACTAAAGACACCGGATTATCTATAGAAACGAACTGTCCGAGCACCTAAACTAGACGCATCTGACACATTCAGGCACCAAAAGTAGACACATAAATAAGCTTATACAAGGGCACCCACACGCCAGATTTTTGACAGGTTTATATTTAGTTGTCAGTCGCACTATTACACTCATTTAATGCCCCTTAAATCTGGCGTGGAAGTGCGCCCTCTTCTCTGACAGTCATCCTTAAATCTGACGGAAGCCGAGAGGGGAACAAGAGGGCTCTAGAGAGGCAATGTTTTCTGGATGGAGCAGGAGTCTAGACGGGACACGGGGGTCTTAAGGGACAGAAGAACTGGAGAAGAAAGAATAGTCGACGGAGGAAAGAAGAGTCTGGAGGGGGCAATGGAGAATGCAGGGGGACAGATGGATCTATAGGGGACTGGAGAAGAGTGGAGGGGTCAGTAGAGTCTGGCGAGGGAGAAGAGGTGTCTGGAGGGGGACAGAGGATTCTAGAGAGAGAAAGGAGCCTGGAGTAGACAAAGGAATTGAAAGGATAAAAGTGGTTGACTGGAAGGGGACGAGGAGTAAAGGGGGGGCACATTAATGAGTGTAAGAGGAAAATGAGGTCTGGAGGAGAAGAGAAGGTTGAAGAGGACAATGAAGACTGAAGCAGAACAGAGAAGACTAGAGGGGGAAAGAGGAACTATATTGGGAAAGGAAGGAGTCTAGTAGGTACAGAGGAGTCTGGAGGAGGACAGAGGAGACTAGAGGGGGACAGAGCTCTGAGGAGGACAGAGGAGACAAATGGGTACTGAGGAGTCTGGAGAGACAGAGGAGACTAGAGGGGGACAGAGGAGTCTGGAGGAGGACAGAGGAGACTAGAGGGGGTACAGCGGAGACTAGAGGGGGTACAGATGAGTCTGGAGGAGGACAGAGGAGACTAGAGGGGGTACAGAGAAGTCTAGAGGAGGACAGAGGAGTCATGAAGAGTATGAGTGCAATGCTCGCTGCCTACAACCTTTTCTTTCTACAGAGACGATTATCTTAATTGTATGTGCATTCTAGCAACTCCATACATTGAAGAACTATGACTGACTACTTCCATTGTCGTGGTGCAAGTGGAGCGATGAAATATGCCGTCACTCCACCTATGCCACTACAATCATCAAACACAGGTGTTCAGCAGAGAAATGGGGAGAGGTGATTATTAGTTTTTATTTTTAATGTGGTCAGTACCTCCCTACTGGCCTATATATCTATCTAATGAGGAACTTTATACAAACCTACTTTCTGATATGAACCTTTATACCTACTTGTGGTTATATATACTTACCTAGATATTGAGGGAACCTATATACCTACATACCTACTGAGGGGCCCTACCTTCCTAGCTGCCTAATAGAGGCCTACCTCAAAAAGGGCTGACCTACATAATGGGGTCCTACTTATTTAACTAATGGGAAGGGGGCTACTTATCAAATGGCGGATGCATTTACCTGCCTATCTACCTATCTAATGAGGACTTACAAACCTCTCTACCTAATATGGATGTTACCAACTTAAAAGGAAAAGTCTGCCTAACTATCTGTCTAACTAATTTTAAGGATCTAACCAACCAAAAAGGGGCATCTAACTATCTCCCTGCCTATGTGGGCTGCTACCTAATATATGAGGTATGTACCTGCCTACCATATTGGTTGGGTCTTCCTACTTACCTACTGGTGGTACATATGGGGCACTAAAATCATCTGGAGGCACATTCACAGTTTGGAGATAGAATTACTGTGTGAAACTAGGGATGGAGATTTGTCCCAGAGTGGGAATTAGTAGGGAGATGTGGAAAAGGTGATGCACCTAAGACAGGGGCAGAACTACCATGGGAGCAGCTGCAGCAACTGCTACTAGGCCTGGCTCCCCCGGGGGCCCAGCTCCCTCTGCCTCAGAACGTCTGGGCCCTCCGGCCCGAGCTTTCAGAGACAGGACTGTCTGGTCCTAGCAGAGAGGAGCGCCGTTGATGCTCTGCTCTGCTAATCCGCCTGTTAGTCCTAAGGCCTTAAGACTACCAGGCATCTGCCCCTACTGATGACGTGGGCAGCATGAGGACATCATATCATTGCACAAGGCTCAGAAGCTGGCTGGGCCCTCGTCACGTTGGGGGATCGTGAAGACAAGTGAGTAGATTTTTTGTAAATTTTCTATAATACTACTGGACAAGACCCTAAGCCCGACAACCTACATGGGGCCACCTAGAACCTACCGCTATGCCTGCGTACCTATATGGAGCCCCCGTGACCTACCTTAAGCCTGCCTATCTTTTTTGGGGGCCCCCTATAACTTACCTAAAGCTGCCTGCCTATGTGGGGACCCCTAACTAACTGTCACGAAGTGCGCTGCAGCACGCTACTTGGGCTATGGCATATCCGTGCCCGCCGGGGTCCTCCTGCCCCGGTCCCCCCGCACAGATACTCACCCTGCCCGCTCCTGTGCTTCCGTGTCTCTCTGCTGGCCACTGTGGCGCTCCCACCACTAGGGCATGCGCGGGCCCGCTTCTCCTGATTTAAAGGGCTAGCATGCCGGCAATTGGTTGTCGCCGGCCCCTGCCCCAATTTAAAGGGGTTAATTCCGCTGAGTCCCTGCTGGATCCTTGTTTTTTCCCCAGCCTCTTGCTGCACGTCCTGCTAGTACCTAGCCCTCTGAATTTCTCTGTCCTCGTGCCAAGCCCGTGTCAGTGCAACACTTCCCGTCGTCTCTGGACTACTGCCTTCCCATTTGCCTGTACCTGGCCCCCCTCGGCTGCCACCCAATCAACCCGTCAGGGGGTAGCGACCCGCAAAAGCAAGCATCCCCTTTGCGGCAGGCCCTTTTTGAAAACGGGGCCCACTTAATTCCGTCCCGGGCTGCTCTCACCATCCTTGCGACTCCAGTG
>JAODAL010060077.1:0-21086 GCA_025379985.1 Phyllomedusa bahiana | reverse complement strand
CTAGAGCCAGGCAGGCCCACCGGGGCCCACTCCCCCCCGCGGGGCTCGCCGGCCTACCTGGATTCCTCCCGGGCCGGGGACACGACCCGCTGCCTGACGCGTTCCCGCCCGGCCCGGAGGGCCCCCCGAGAGGGGCTCCCCTATCTCGTGCGAGTCCTGGGGGTGCTCTCAGGGCTCAACCTTTGCGGTGGTCGGGCCCTCCTCCTCCTTCTGCCCCCGCTGCTCTCGTCATTTTTCGGGTGCCGCCGCCCCGGGGCCCCGGCTGCCTCCTGGGCCGCAGCCCGCACCCAATCAGCACCCCTTGCAGCGATGAGCTGCCGCAGCAGCTCCACGTGTGCGTCCGCCATGTTGCCGACGAGCGCAGGGCACGGGCGTCCTCCTGCTTGCCTCGCGCCGCGTGACTGAGCTTACAGGGCGGAAGGGGAGGTCTCCCTCCCTCCGCCGTTTTCCGCCCCGCCCCACCGCCACGCCTCCGAGCCCGCCCACGAATCAATATGCGCCCAACGTGCCGGGTCATCCCCGCGCCGCCCCTAGGGGCCGGGGGGGGCGGCGGTCCGGCGCGTTCCTATTCTGAAGGTTTCCCTGTCACAACAGACCCTGCACTTCCAAAAAGCAAATGTCTGTTTCGTGCTTGGATGTCGTCATCTTATGTTTCTCTATGTAGGTACATTTTCCATTTGGCTGTTGAAAATCAAAGCTGTGCTGTGATTGGTTGCTATGGGTGACTATGAAAATGAAAGCTGTGCTGTGATTGGTTGCTACGGGCGACTATGAACATGAAAGCTACGCTGCGAATGGTTGCTGGTCTGTGCTCTGGTTAGTTGCTATGCTTGACTAAAAACATGAAAGCTGTGCTGTGATTGGTTGCTATGGGCTACTATGAACATGAAAGCTGTGCTGCGATTGTTTACAATGGATGACTATGAACATGAAAGCCGTATTGCGATTGGTTGGTGTGCTGTGATTAGTGCTGTGCTGTGATGGGCAACTATGAAAATGAAAGCTGTGCTGCGATTGGTTGCTGTGCTGCAATTGGTTGCTATGCGTGACTAAGAAAATGAAAGTTGTGCTGTGATTGGTTGCTATGGGCAACTATAAATATGAAAGCTGTGCTGCGATTGGTTGCTGGTCTGTGCTCTGATTAGTTGTTATGGGTGACTAAAAATATTAAAGCTGTGCTGTGGTTGGCTGCTATGGATGAGTATGGAAACGAAAGCTGTGCTGCAATTGGTTGCTGTGCTGTGATTGGTTGCTATAGGTGACTAAGAAAATTAAAGCTGTGCTGTGATTGGTTGCTATGGGCAGTATCGGACTGGGGGGTCTGGGGCCCACAGGGGAGTTGATCTGGGGGGGCCCACCCTACTGTACATAAAAATATTACCGGCCTCTCGGACATAAACGCGCCCATTTTACCACATAATGCAGTGTGCAGAACAGAACTGTATTGGGGTAGTACAATACAAAGAGTTCACATATCTGTATCTCACACATATGTCTGTCTAACATATCATAGACCATGGCTAAGTAGATCCATCCATATCCCCCCTCCACCCACATACAATATCCCCCGCCCCCCACATACAATATCTCCCCTCCACCCACATACAATATCCCCCTCCACCCGCATACAATATCCCCCTCCACCCACATACAATATCCCCCTCCACCCACATACAATATCCCCCTCCCCCCACATACAATATCCCCCCCCTCCACCCACATACAATACCCCCTCCACCCACATACAATCTCCCCCCCCCACCCACATACAATATCCCCCTCCACCCACATAAAATATCCCCCTCCACCCACATACAATATCTCCCTCCACCCACATACAATACCCCCTCCACCCACATAACAAAATCCCCCCCCCCCCCCAAAATACAAATACCCCCCTCCGCCCAATACACAATCCCCCTCCCCCCACATAAAATACCCCCCCCCCCCCAATACAATATTCCCTCCCCCCACATAAAAATACCCCCTCCCCCCAAACATAAAATTTATCCCCCTCCCCCCCAAAATACAATATCCCCCCCCAACCCCACATACAATATCCCCCTCCACCCCCCTTAAATATACCCCCCTCCACCCAATACACATCCCCCCCCAAAAACCAAATACAATCCCCCCTCCCCACATAAAAAATACTCCCTCCCCCCCACAAAATTTACCCCCCTCCACCCACTTTACAATACCCCCTCCCACCCAATCAAAATATCCCCCCACCACCCACATACACTATCTCCCTCCCCCCCCATACAATATCCCCCTCCACTTTTCCCCTTGGTCCCCAAAACCCATCCAATAAAAAAGTAAAAAAAACCCCCTAAATTTGGGGGGCCCTTAAACCGGAGATGTCCAAATTGAGGAGTCGTTCTCGTCTTCATGAGTCGTTCTTATTCCCCTTTTTCTGCATCCGTTCTGCACCCCCATGTTTTAAACTTGCCCCCGCCCAAAACTCACCCCTGCAAAAATTTACACCAAATTTCTTAGAATCCTCAATTTTCCAGAAATTTCTTTACCTTTCCCACCTCTGTAAAAAATTCCCCGGGGGGTGGGGAGCGGGTACAACCCCATAATTTTAGAGGCCTAGTACCCAAAAAAGGGGTTTTGGAAGGTGGGGGAAAAAACTATCCCCCGGGATAATACTACAACATGGGCTGCTGCCCTCCAATTATTTTTCCCAGGTAGGTAAAACCAAAAACCCCTAGGAGGTGGGGCAAATGGGCAACCCCAATCTGTGGGTAGGGGGTTTCTCCATTGGGAAAGGCTGTAGGTAGTTGGGGCCCCCCTTTTATATAGGCTACAACATTTAAAGGGCCCCCCTTTTAGGTAGTATACAGGCAGTTAGGGGCTTTCCCATTTTTTTAGAAAAACCGGGCAGTTGGGGCCCTCCTTTGGGTTAGTATACAGGTGGGTTAGGGGGCCTCCTTTAGTAGTGTCCCAGGAAGTCGGGGCCCCCCCTTTTAGCTACTGTGTAGGTAGTCGGGGCCCCTTTAGTATTTGGGTACCCCGGGGCCCCCCTTTTTGTAGTCGGGGCCCCCCCCTGTAGGGTCGGGGGCGTCCCTTGTAGAAAAAGGATTTCCCTTGTGGGTAGAAAGGGCCCCCCTTGTAGTCAGGGCCCCTTTTAGGTAGTCAGGGCCCCCCCAGGGCCCCCCCCTGACGGTCGTCAGGGTCCCCCGTAAGGTAGCCCGGGCCCCTCGAAGGTGGGCCGGGGGCCCCCCTTTGTATTTTTAAAAAGCCAGGGACCCCTGTAGGTATCGGGGGGCCCCCCTTTGTAGCCGAGACCCCCCTGTAGTCAGAACCCCCCTGTAGTCAGAGTTTCCCTTTAGTCAGAGCCCCTTTGTAGCCAGACCCCCCTTTTTGGTATTTCAGAGCCCCCTTGTAGCAGGGGCCCCCTTGTACCCAGAGCTCCCTTGTACCCAAAGGGCTCGCTTGTATGCGAGCCCCCCCTTGTAGTCGAGCCCCCCCCTTTTATAAAGGGGCCCCCCCTTTTTGCCGGGGACCCCCCGTAGTCAGACCCCCCCCCCTTGTAGTCGGGGGCCCCCTGTAGTAAAGACCCCCCCCCTGTAGTCGGGGCCCCCCCCTTTTTTTTTTTTAGTCAGAGCCCCCCCTGTAGTCAGAGCCCCCCCGGGTGTCGGGGAGCCCCCTTTTAGTAAAGAGCCCCCCTTGTAGTCGGGGCCCTCCTTGTAGCCAAAAACCCCTTTTTCCCCAAAACCCCCCTGATTTCAGAGCCCCCCCCTGTGGTCAGAGCCCCCCCTTGTAGCCAGGCCCCCCCTTTAAGTCAGCGCCCCCCCCCTTGTAGCCCAAAAGGCCCCCCCCGTAGTCGGGGGCCCCCCCTTTAGCAGACCCCCCCCTGAAAGCCAAAAAGGCCCCCCTGTAGCCAGACCCCCCCTTGTACCCAGGGCCCCCCCCTGAAGTCAAGCCCCCCTTTGTGCCAAGCCCCCCTGTAGCCAAAAAGCCCCCCCTTGAAAGCGAGCCCCCCTGTACCCAGAGCCCCCCTTGTACCCCAGACCCCCCCTGTGGGTCAGACCCCCCGTAGCCAGACCCCCCCCTTGTAGCCAGGGGCCCCCCTTGTAGCCGGGACCCCCTCCCAGTCAGAGCCCCCCTTTTTCCCCAGAGCCCCCCCTGTGGGCCAGACCCCCCCGGGTAGTCAGCCCCCCCCCCCTTTTGTACCCAAAGACCCCCCTGTAGCCAGACCCCCCTTTTTTTAAGCCAGACCCCCCCTTGTAGCCAGGACCACCCTGTAGTCAGGCCCCACTTGTAGCCAGGACCCCCCTGTACCCAAAGAGCCCCCCTTTTAGCCAAAACCCCCCCCTTTGTAGCCAGGCCCAAACCCTGTAGTCAGAGCCCCCTTGTACCCAGACCCCCCCTTAAAAAAAGTCAGGGCCCCCCTTTTTAAGCCGGCCCCCCCCTTTGTAGCCAGGGCCCCTGTTAGCCCAGGGGGCCCACCTTGTACCCCCAGAGCCCCCTGTGTCAGACCCCCCCTTAAAAGGGGACCCCCCCTGTACCCCCAAAAGCCCCCCTTGTAGCCGGGAGCCCCCCTTTAGTCAAAACCCCCCTGTAGTCAAGGCCCCCTGTAGCCAACCCCCCCCTGTACCCCCAGAGCCCCCCCTGTATCGACCCCCCCCCCTGTTGGGTCAGACCCCCCCTGAAAGTCAAAACCCCCCCTTGTACCCCGGGAGCCCCCCCTTGTAGCCGGGGCCCCCCCTGTAGCCAGACCCCACCCATTGTACCCAGAGCCCCCCTGTGCCCGGGGCCCCCCTTTATCCCGACCCCCCCCTGAACCCAAAAACCCCCCCTTGTACCCAGAGCCCCCCCTTGAAATCAAGCCCCCCTGTACCAGAGCCCCCCTTTTTCCCAAGCCCCCCCTGTAGTCGGGGAGCCCCCCCTGTAGTCAGAGCCCCCCATTTAGTCAGACCCCCCCCTTGTTAGCCCAGAGCCCCCCTTGTAGCCAAAACCCCCCTGTAGTCGAGCCCCCCTTGTAGTCAGAGCCCCCCTTGTACCCGGGGCCCCCAAATGATTAAAGGGGCCCCCCTTTTATCAAAGCCCCCCCTTTTAGCCAGAGCCCCCCTTGTATTCGGGAGCCCCCCCGGGGGTCAGAGCCCCCCTTGTAGCCAGACCCCCCCTGTAGTCAGAGCCCCCCGAAACCCGGGCCCCCCCTTGTAGCCAAGCCCCCCTTTGTTGCCCAGAGCCCCCCCCTGTGGGCCCAGGCCCCCCCTTTTGTCGCCCCCCCTTGCAGGAAATTTTTAAAAAAAAAAAAAAAAAAAACCCCACTTCCCTGGCTCCCGCCCGCTCTGCGCTGCCGCCGGCTCCTTCCGTCCTGATAAGGGGGCGCGGGGGAAGTAAAGTCACCGCGCGCCTACGTCACCGTAGGAGCCGGCCCCCGGGCGGCTGAAGGCCTAATCCCATCAGCCCCGGGGAGACAACGGAGGCAGCGCTAGGGGGCGTGGGGCTCCGCTGAAAAACCCGCAAAAGCCCGGCCCCTGGGCGTGGGGAAAGGCAGGTCCCGGGGGGCCCGGGGACCGGGATGCGGGGGTGGGGCCCCCGGGGAGGACGGCACTGCCCCCCCGGGGCCCCCCCAGGGGTTTCGGGGGGGGCCCCCCGGGGGATTCCCCCGGGGGCCCCCCCGGGCCCGGGCCATTCCGGGGGCCTGGCAAGGGGTTTATTATGAAAATGAAAGTTGTACTGCAATGGGTTTTTTGTTCTGTGCTTTGTTTAAATTGTATGCGTGACTAAGAAAATTAAAGCTGTGCTGTGATTGGTTGCTATGGGCGACTATGATGAAGGCCGTACTGTGATTGGTTGTTATGGGGGGAACCTATAAAAATTAAAGTTTGTGTTTCGTTTGGGTTTGCTGGGGCTATAGTTGGGTTTTCCCTATGGGGGGGCTAAGCCAGTTTATCTTTGATAAGTCACTGACCATTTACCACTGATGTTATTTGTAACCCGGGCCTTTTTTAAAAATACGGAACCGGCCTTACTGATACTGAAAATCACCAGGTAAAAATATCAAAAAAAAACTACCTGCCCCAATTTATCAAAAAATCCAAAGTGGTCGCTGTGATCCTGGGTCCAACAAGGCTCCAAAAAGTTTGTTTTTAGGAGTCAAGAAAAACTGTTTTCTTGAAGAATAAAATCTGGTTCTTATAAAAAGGTTTGAGGAGAAACATTATCCTGGTAAAGGAAAAAATTAAAAGAATACAACCCAACTAAATGGAAATGGAAAAGACCACAATTAGGATCTGAAAGGGAACGGGAAAAGAAGGTGGATGAATTTTTTTCACATTTTTATCATAACCCTTTTCCAGAAAAATTTGGAAAGCCCCAATTAAAAGAAATAATAATAGGGAAAAAACTCACACTTTTAAAACGTAAAAAAAAACCCCTTTGGGTTTCCACCACCTGAAAACCCAGAATAAGTTTAAACTCCAAAATTTAAAAAACCCTTTTGGAAATAAAAAAAACTGAAAAACCGGGGAAAAAAAGGTTCTTTTTATCTGCAAAGTGAGGCAGACACAAAAATTTAAAGAAAAAAAAGGTTTCCAACCAAGCAGGAACTACAAAAAGAGAAAAAAATTTTACCGAAAAGTAGTGGGGGTAACTGGTAGAATAAAATTTCCGGGAGGGGCAATTAGGAAAATTAAGAAGGGAGTCAAACCCGTATCAGGACAAACGACAAATTTAGTACCCCAAAAACTGAAATGGGCCCATTTTTCCCAAAAGGAAACATTACTTTTATTCGGGGTTTAAAAAAACAACAAGGATTTGTCACAAGGAGAGAAAATGGAGAAATAAGAGGGAGTGAGAGAATCAAACATTCATCACTAAAAGGATCTTTCTAAAAAAACACAGGTTCACCAAAAGGGCTCAAAATAGAGAAAGGTATTAAATTTTTTTAATTAAATAAAAAATTTAAAACTTTAAACATTCTTGTCTATTGATGTATTTGATCCCCCCAGATTGCCCTGGAAAAAAAGGGCAAAGGGATAAAGACACCCCAAAAAAAGCCCATCAGGTGAATCTGCTTGGGTATTGCATGGACTCTTTTTATTTTTCTTATGAACATTTTAATTTTTTTTGATCTGGTAATTCTATCAAGTTTTTATCATATACGTGTATTACAAAAGGGAACAATAATGTCTAACCAGATTCCAAACAGTTTTTGGTGTTTTTGCGCCGGTTTTTTGCTTGCACAGCCGCCATGGTTTATTGACCTGGGGGGGTCTTTCCCCCAACACTGGAAGAGGGGTTTAGAAATAAGGGAAATGTTTGGGGGATTTGATCCCCATTGATAACTGTGGTAATGCTCATGAAGATAAAAAGTGTGTAATAAAGATGCTGCTAACAGGCTGAGGGCAAGATGACTACACAATCTGATTACCATGAGAACAAGTGGAAAGGACTATAAAAACTTTCCTTTTTTTGTTTTAGCAAGTTTGAAACCCGATTTTAGGGGCAGAACGCTACATGAACAGCTTAAAAATTAAATTTATTTTCGAAATTATTTTTGAACCGTGTTTTTTAACTTTTTATGTTTTTGGGGTTATAATCTTTTATTGCATAAAGTTTTTGTAAATTGTGCATTTTCCCATGTTTACAGAGGGATGTTTTAGACCCCATTAGTTAAACCCCGGGCCAAAATGCCAAACCCCAACCTTCGCAGCCCACCATACAGCAAAACTAAATTAGTCCCCCATTTACAAAAAACCAATGTTTTTCCTTATGTGAAATGATTAAAATGGGATCTAAACCTAGAAGTAGGAAAGATTAAAAATTTTTGGACCCCATGTTAAAATGGGGCCTTAAAAGGATTTTCTTTTCCTTGGGTTGCTAACTTTAAAAAGGCCCTTAACCTTTCATTCACCACTAGGGTTATGTTTCTGTGAACAGATGTATTCTTTTCCATTGAGCTTATTTTTTTCCCCCCCAGCTGTATACATCTATAAGCAAGTAGCTCCCACTAGTGGTAGCAGCAGGGAGCCAGTAAATTTTTTTTTTGATCAAATTTAGAAGAAAAATTTTGGGAAAGGGGGACAAATTTAAAAAAAATTTTATACATTTTAGATTTCACTTTCGGCAATACTTTGGGTTTAAACACATACCCGTGAGTAATTTTCCTAGGGGCAAAATTGGGTTTGGCCTAAAACCGTTGTCCTTTCAGGGACAGTCCCCAAGAACCCGAACTGTCTCCGTGGACGTAATTTTCCAGTAATCTATAAAGATCTACAAACTGTTTTATGTTCAAAGCATTTTTAAGGAAAAAGGGGGGTTGGGGGAAAGCTTTCCCTGATGAATTTCCCCCATTCCACCCTAAATAAAATTAAATGGGTTTTTGTTGGGTTACTTCCCCCCTTTTTTTTACTGTTAGCCAAATTTGGGATCCATTTGTAGGTTGGGCATCCCCGTATCCCCATGGCTAGAAAGAAGCACAACATAACCAGATCAAGGGCTTCAACCTCACAAGGGCCCCGCCCCCAGAATTTTCCCTTTTATTGGGAAAAAAAAATGGACAACACCATGTGTGGAAATCTGTTTTTTTGTGTTTTGTATCATTTTGCTTATATCACAATTTTTAAAATGCTTTTATTAAAGAATTCAAACATTTTCCCCCCTTTAGGGTGTGTTCACACGGGGTAACAGGGGGGCGTATTTTGGTGCATAACTGCTCTGCAATTATGGTAATTTATAACTTTCATAAAAGCTTTTGGGAAAACTCTGGGGAAAGATGAGGTGAAAAAGGGATATTTGTTTTTTGTAAAAAAAGCTTTAAAAATGTTTGCTGTATTTCCCTTTAATAAAAGTAGATTTAAATCTTTTAGATCAAAGAAAAATCCCTTACAAAATTTTATGAAATTTGGGTTAGAGGGCAATCTAGCAGGAAACGCAGCAAACCTGCTGCAACTTTTTTGTAGACCACCTTTTTTTAAGCACCCTAGGGAAAAGCCCTGTTTCCTTAAAATTACTTTGACTTGTCCTTGGGAGGGATTTTTCCCGCTCTTTCTTGGGTTTTTGAAAAGGTCAACTTTACGGCAATAGACTGACACTAGAAATTTCACATGTTGACCATTTGTTTTTGAGCTACCATGTTTCCCCGAAAATAAGACACTCCCGAAAATAAGACACAGTGAGATTTTTTCAAACTTCCCAATATAAGGCGTCCCCTGAAAATAAGACATAACAGAAGTCCTTGCTGCAGCTCCCCATACACAGGGCCGTCCCTAAGGGCGGGGAGAGAGAAAGGTGGGGGGGGCACGGGTGTTGCCAAGCCCCGCCTACCCCCAGAAACAGCCTTGGGACATATTGTCTTAGCAGAGGGGTGAAGGACCTGTGCAGGGAGGTCATGTGACTGTGATGTCACCACAGGTCCCGAGCATCCCAGGAGAGGAGACAGTGTACAAGTAAGTGAGGGATTGGGGGGAAGAACAGAGCAATGATACTGACACACACACATTTAGAGGATGACTGATGGGGCATGCTGGGTCTTCTAATTCTACAAGTCCCAGCATGTCACATTTGCCATCTTTTGAGATAAGTCACTGTAGCTGCCATAAAATGTCCTTTACATGCATATATCCTATGGTTTGTGACTCTAAACTTTGATATATATTGTGGGAGGTTAGCATCACTGTTCAGGTAGTAGCCTGGGCTTTGTCAGACAGAGACAGGGACTTAGCGTTAAAAGTCCAAGTCCAGGCTATGCCTGGGTTTATTAGAAGGGTAACAAAATAACACAGCCTTAAAGGGGTTGTCTCGCTACAAAGAATAGCTTTCAAATTGTAGGGAACACAAAATAAAGACATTTTCCAAATATATTGCTTTGTTCATCTGTTTTCCTTAAGGAGATACAAGTGAATTAATCACCTCCCTGGCTATTTCAGTTCCCTAATTAACAGACCTGTAAACAATTCTCCCCCCTGCTGTTTGTTCTATGTGATAGCAGTAAGTGACATCATCACACAGCTCCCACAGTGTCTGTACTGCTGGGCAGTAAAAAGCTTGATTTATCTCAAGTAAACAGCACTGTAATTAGGGCTTTTGTTTGAGGGATCAGATAAAAAGTCCAGTTAGTAGTTTTCAAAGCTTCTGAGCTAATCTGATCTAATTAGCAACTGAAACACAGGGCAATATACACCAGGAGCTTATACAAATTTCGGGTCAGTCTGAACCAGGAAGTGACAGAGTATTTCATTCATGCAGCCTATGAAACTCTGTAGGGAGACAACTCCTTTAATGTCAGGCAAAACATGCAAAACAAAATCCTGCTCAGCTGAGCTCTAACTAAACAATAACGGCCCTGACTAAAACCAGAGAAAACACTAGTGCCTTTGTACAGAGACCAGAATACACAGTAACAGGGCTACTTACAATGCGGCTTCTAACATTCCACCAGCAGCCATGACAGGCCTGCAGACCCAGGCTTTATAGGCTTGAGCCCCGACTCACCTGGGGCGTTGGAGTGGCCACCCACCCTGCTCTTTGACCACTCCAGGAAAAGCCGACCCAGACACAAGCAGATTGGAACCGCTTCTACTACACCTGTCAGCAGCATAGTGCTACGGACACACAAGACTGTCGGCTCTCCCTTCACCGTCCAGGCCACTCGGGGACACGCGTCTATCCATGCGCTCCCTATAGTCACATATGAGAGCGTTCTAGGGAAAACATATCTTCCCTTAATAACGCCGCCTGTCACTGTCTTACAATAATATATATATATATATATATAATATATAATATATATATTATATAATATATATATATATATATGTATATATATATATATATATATATATATATATATAATATATATATACACTCACACACACTAGTATAGCATGCTATAATGTATTTGTGGAAAACAAGACATCCCTGAAAATAAGACATAGGGCATCTTTAGGAGCAAAATTAATATAAGACACTGTCTTATTTTCGGGGAAACAGGGTATTTACATGTGAATTGCCAATCTGTTATATACAGAAAAAAACTTGTATCCTTTGGTTTATATGGTTTTAATGCTAGACAATTTAACAGTTTACATAAAAAGCTCATGCCTCAACAAAAACGCAATACGTAAAACACAAAAGTTTTGCAACTAAAACTGGACTACACGCTTCGCATGGTGCATCCCATGCCTCCTCTGGTCTATCGTATCTAGCATTTACAATTACAAATAATTTATATAAAATATATATTAAAATAAAACAAACTTATAAGCAATGATTGCAGGTTATTTTTGCTGGATCTTAGTGCTGCTTACCCTAAAGGGGTTTTCTCACGAGGAAGGCTTTCAACACAAACAGATGATTCTGTGGCAACCTGCTTACCTGACTAGCGGAGAGCAGGAGTGATATCATCCCAAGAACAGGACTGAGCTGTGAGTGAACTAATTAGAATAAACAAGATTAACTATGCAATGCCATCTTTTATATGCTAAGAAATTTCCCAACGGTGTCTGTTAAAGAAATAGATTCCAACAGCATTCCTCGTTTAAACCATTAGGGGCCAGTGCATTTAGTCTAGATATGCAATAGACTCAACTTAGTGATAGAAGTCTCATTATATGTTCTTGGTCAGTCCATGTAATGTCTTCAGTCACCAACCATTTCAACTCGCTTACATTGTGCGGAGCCTCGGAAAATATCTGGCTACAGTGGACTCACCAAACTTCTTCTCCTTCGTACTTTCCAACCCTATCAGTTCTTTCATACACCTTACCCCCCCCCCCTTTTAAACAACCATTTTGAGAAGTGTTCATTAAGTCAGACCTAAATGACTCTGGTGGTTTGTCCTATGTGTATCTTACTGCATGGACATCTTAACATGTAAATTACATTATTTGTATTGCATGGAAGAAAAGCTCAATCACATTGCAAAATGGAACCCACGCACTCATATCCTCCTCCCCCAATGTATAGTATAGCCACCAGATTCTCATCAATTACATCTCCTGCAGACCATGGAGCCATGATATTAAAGCTTGAAGAGTTAAGTGCTCCGCAGAACAGGGGAGAGGATCTAGTGGCCACACGTAAGACAACTGAGGGTCTCCAGTTGTTCTCTTTTGGCATACAGTATAATGGAGGAATTCTCCTTGCTCATATGGGTTAATATGGTACCTGACAGAGGCAGCACATGGACCTGTGGAGACTTAGTGTACACCGTGCAGGGTCGATACATCCGTCATGTTATCAATCTAAGAGCAACACTATTGTCTGTATTATTGAAGAGTTAATGTTATCATCATTCTGTACATTGCAATCTCATTTCTTTCGCTTGATTTTCAATCTGATTTGTTTTGTAGGGACAAATGCCGGAAGTAGCACTCATATCAAAAGAACTAAAAGACTTATACAAATAAAGCAACATTTTTGTTCTGTGTCCTGTTTTATCATTGTGATATTGCACATAACCTCTAGATAGAGCTGTGCAATGTTTTGTAGTAGTGACTTTGGGTGTACTGAGAACTCCCATTTAAATCAATGGGGGAAATTCCAACCCCTTTTCTGTTTAAACAGTGATTTCTCCTAATGAAAATTCACAAATTGCGCCGAATTTGCCATTTTCCCTCCACAGACTGACTTGTTAGGGTAGGGTTACAACGGGGTTTTTTCAGGGGAAAAAGGGGACGTATTTCGCCCACAATTACCCCTGTGCTCGGCGCGGGGCGAAGCCCGGCCCCCAAGACATTCATTATTCACGGGGCCCTATACGCCCCTGAATAATTGACATGTCACTTCCCCCCACTCGGCGATTGCCCGAGCGGGGAGAGGGGGACGTAATCCATAGTTCCTATAGAACTGTCATTAAAGAAAATTTTTGGGAGTAATTCTCCCCCTAAAAAGCGCAGTACGGGGGAAATATGGGACAAATATGTCCCAAAAAAAGCCGGGTTTAACATTGCCTTTTGCGTTACAAGGTCTCAAGTAAATGGGGGGCAGGTGTTAATTTGTGTTACGCCCAAAAACCTCGTCATCTGTCATTGACTTTTTAGCTAGCACCCCATGGAAAGAATTGTCTGGGGACCTGAAAAAAAGAATTGAAACGAGCGCAGATGGTGGCCAAGACCAACAGAGTTTTAAAAAGTCGGGTTTTCCACTCAAAAAAGTTCTCCATGGTCAATGAAAGAAGTTGAGTGCCTGTTTCACATCAATCCACAATGTTTTTTTTAAAATAGACATGTGAGTGCTGCCAGCATTGTTACAGAGGTTACAGGGGTGGGCAGTCAGCCAGTAATGCAAACCAAGGGTCTGCATGCTGTCTCCCAAAAAACCCTCTTCAAAGACGATGCACAAGAAGCCAACAAAGATTTTGCTGAAGACAAGCGACATGGATTACTGAAACATGCCTGTGTCAGAGGTGTCCAGCTGTGTGGTGACAAAGGTGAGTACAAAAACAAAATGGTCTTGCCCACAGTCAACATAGTGGGGTATGTCATGGTTTTGGGGGTGCATGAGTGCTGGCGGCTGTAGGAGCTACATTTATTGAGGGGAAACCAGAATGTCAACAAAAAACTGTGACAAACTGAACATGATCCCCTCCTTTCCGGCCGAGAGCCTATTCCAACTATAACATCCGAAAGACCACCCGCCTTGCTAAAGAAAATAGTGTAAAGGTGCTGGACTGGCCAACTGCTCCAAACCAAACCCCTATTGCACACGGGGGGAAAATCCTCAAAAAGAAGTTGGAGGAGCGCAAGGTCTCTAACATCAACCTGCTCTGTGGATGTTAGAGTGGAAGCTAATGAACTCTAGTGAACTCCATGCCCACGATAGTTAAGGCAGTGCTGGAAAATAATGGGGGCCACACTAAATATTGACACACAATACAATTGGTCCATTTTCATTTAGGGGTGTACTCACTTTTGTTGCCAGTGGTTTATTTGTAATGAAAATATGCGGACCATACCACTTTTGTTGCCAGTGGTTTATTTGTAATGAAAATATGCGGACCATACCCTGAAATGACTGATTGTGGGTCACTAAAATCTTTACAGCTCATTACATAAAAATCCTTGCCATAAAGAGAGTTGACTGAAGAGGTTAATGTTATCATCCCTGCATGCACTTCTTTAATATATGTAAAGCACAAAGACATGTAGACGCACTGTACGTAGAAGGCGTAAAAAACCACCAATTACTGATGTACCCAAAAACATTTTTTATCGTTTTTTTCCCCGCTTTTGCCGTTTTTCCCATTTTTGTGCAGGAAGACACAGCAATTAATGCTGTACATTGCTGCACAAAAAAAGCATCAAAAATAGCGGCCAAAACACACCGTGCTGATTGTGGTACATGCAGCAATTGGTGGTCTATAGCGCCTCTCTACAGTACAGTGCAGTACTACATGTCATTTAGTGCTCTTAAATATATTAAAGAAGTGCATGCAGTGAATGGTGGTGTAGTAGTGCCTCTCTACAGTACAGTGCAGTACTACATGTCCTGTACTGCTCTTACATGTTTATTTTGTAATCAGTAATTGGTGGTCAGTGCCGCCTACAGTACAGTCATACATTGTCATTTATTGCTCTTACATATATCATTGAGGTGCATGCAGTTATTGGTGGTCTAGAGTCCTCTCACAGTAACTGCGGACCTGACAACATACTGGGGGACCTAAGCACACCCAACCAAATGGGGGGGACCCAAAAACCTCCAAACCACTGGGGGACCCCAAAAGACCACCAACCTACTGGGGGACATTTAGACCTACCAGCCTAATATGGGGCCTTATAGAACTACCAACCTATTGAGGGACCTATAGAACTACCAGCAGTGTCATAGCTACAGGGGTCGCAGAGGTCGCACCGGGCCCATGAACCAGGATGGCGTCGCAGGCCCCCCTCGCCACACAGCTAGATCGCTGGGTCAATAGATCCTGCGCAATAAGAGCCAGCCTTATAGCTCCACCCCCAAATCAGAAGAGCCACGGCCTTGTGACAGCAACCAGCTTTCAGCGCTGCGAGATTTAACCTGGAGGGAGACAGAAGCTTCAGTGCATGGTGTTTTAAGTGCCTGGTAAGCTGCTCTCCCGCACTTATCACTTGTCGATGGATGGAACAGGAGAGCAGGTCATTCGCGAAATCAAAGCTAATAAGTTGGGGGGCAGCTAAGGATTTTTACAGGCAGTGTTTTAAGTGACGAAGCCCGTGCTCACGCCCTGGCAGGGGCTCCAGTCACTAAATCACTTCTGTAAACAGCACAAGAGCGCTGCATCAGTAACTGTTTTTAAAAATTTTAAAAAAAAAATAAAAAAAAAAACACTTTAAACCCCCATTTCCCCAATAGAAAAACCTATTTAGTAAAAAAAAAAAAAAAAATTTAAAAAAATACACAAAAGGCATCGTCTGTAAGGATAAAGTCCCAAAAAGTGTAAGTGTGAGCCATACTTCAGGCACTTTCCCTGCAAATGCCCTGAAGTACACCCACAAATTTCAGTAAAATCATAGCACTTATTGAGTGCAATTTCTATAAAATATATTCCCTGGGGAAGGGGGAAGCTTAAGGGGTGGGGACACTGTGGGAGGGATGCGCGTGAATTTAAAAGAAAGAATGTCCACATGGTGTTTTTCAATACTGAAGGTATTGCTAAAACGTACCCAACACATACCTAAAGTGTGGTGCGTGTTTTGATAAGTTTTTTCTGGGCGCAAAAGCTTTTCCCCAAGTTTTTAAATAGGGTTTTTGATTTAATTAAAGGGTCAAAAATTTTCATGTCAGTTTTCGTATCAACCCGTTTAACGCACACAAAAGATGCAGAAAAAAAACGCATTTTTCTGACCGCGATACATTTTTTTCCCCATGTTTTTCAAGGGAAAATTTCCCCACTGAACTTTTTTGAAATGTTTTGGGGCTTTTTTTTCATAAAAAAACATAACCAAAAGGGTATTCAACCCATGGAAATTCACAATCTCACTCTGTAAAATTTTTTGTTTTATTTAATCCATATGGAAATTTTAGAAAAAAATAAATATATAAATAAAACCCATGCAGGAATTGCATATTCTTTTTCTTTTCAGCCCACAAAAAAATTTTCAAAAAGTAATCCCCACTGATATTCCCCAAAAATATCAAGAATTACCAATTTATCCTGCATACAAAAAATCCCCCAGACCCCTTCACCACAAAAAATGATATTTATTCATTTTTTAAAAAGGGATTTTTAAGAGGCAAATATATTTATTCCAATGAGGCATGCAAATTAAAAAAAAAAAGGGGGCCTGTAAAAGGGGATATAAATGCAAAAAAACCCAAAATATGGGCAAAATTTTTCTCTAGGCAGACCCCAGCAGAAAAACCCCCCCTACGGCAGTGGACAAAAAAGCTAAACTACTCCAAAACCACAAAAAAATCAAAATTACTACCCCGCGCGGTCACACAACTCGCGACTCATTCTGCCCCACTTTTTTGACGGGAAAAAATTTGACTCCTAAAAGGCCTCAATTAACGCTGCACAACATCAATAGACCCCCGCCTCTTGCAAATCTCGAACAATTCCCAAAAAAATACTGATTGGAATCTCGAACACTGAAATGGAAACAGCATTCCCTAGAATTGACACACCCCCTGCAGCCCACCTCCGAAACCTTTTGAGCACTTCAAAATTTAAAACTAGAAGACCGGGAAAACAGAGAAACAAAACAGAAAAATCTACATTTCATAGGGGGGGGGCGGAATCTGTACCCCCCCGAAGCCCGGGTACCTACTTGGGCACAAAAAACTAGCAACAACATTAAACTTTACCCCCCCAAGAAACCCCCTTTTCTAAATTTAGAGAGTCCACCGTATGGGAGTAAGAGGTGAAACAGCGGGGAAGACCACCGGAACCTTCCAAAACCAAATTTTTATAAAATGGAAAAGTTTAAGAAAAATTTTTAAAAACTTTCAGACAGAGAAGGAAAGGGCCCGAGTGCAGGGGGAAAAAAATTTCTCTTTTTCCAGGGTTCTCTCAACAAGTTTCAATGAAGAGAAAGGGGCCCTTTTATTCCAAATGGGAAACCCCCAAAACCCCCATGACCAGGACCTTCCTTTCCAAAAAACAACCCCCCCGCGAGATTAAAAGTAAAGAAAACGGGCAGGGGGTTTTTTTAATTTATTCCCCCGAAGAAGCGGGACGTCCCTTCCTCCCACAGGAACGAGGCTAGACAAACCCGACTGCCCGGAACTGGGAAACTAAAAAAAATTTTATAGAGGCGGGGGGAAAGAAAATTCTTCCCGAACCCTTTTCGGAAGTTTTCGAAACTTTTTTGAAACCCCTTTTTTTTAATTTTCCCCGCTTTTTTAAAAATTATAGGATCTTTAATGTTTTTAAAGCTTCAAATCTTTTTCTTCAGGGAAAATGTTTTGGGGAGAAACTGGCCCCGGCTGGGGCTCTGGGGGCCCAAATAAAGTCCCATTGACTAAAAGGGCCCCTCTGGAGCCCCTTGGCACGCCCTTTTTCCCGTTATATGGGTTTTTGGAGATGGTTAAAAGATTTTCCCGACTCGCACAGCCCCCCCTCCTCAAGTGAAATCATCCAAGAGGGCCCCCCCGACAGGGAAATGCCCGAGGCGCCGGGGCGCCTTTGGGCCCTCCCCCCCCACTACCCCCAACAAATTTTTTTCTCCCCCCTTCAGAGATACAGGATAGTAGTCACGGTCAAAAGATTTAGTAAGCACACCCCTATTTCCCCCCAAAACATTTCCGGGGAAAAATTTTGGCTTGAAAAACCCCCCCCCAAAAAAAAAACAAAGATTCTTATATGTAAGAAAAAATTTTCCGGGGCGGGCATATTCTGCCTTTTTGGAACTCATTGGAAGGCGGGTGGTTTTTTTCCCCCATCAAGGCCCCATGGCTTGATCCCCAATAGTGGGAAAATTTCAAATCCCAAATCCAGAGGGGTTTCTGTATTTTTTTTCGTACAGGACTATTCAGGGAAAAAGTTTTGGGAACATTTAAATGATGAAGGTTTGAATTTTTTCTTTCTTAAAAAGTTAAAATGCAAAAAAACAAAATTTTCAAACCCTAAATTTTAACTTATTTCCGCCCCCAAAAGCCCCCCCAAAGGCCCCTTTTTTTGCGGGTGTAAAAAGAATTCCCCCAGCAAAGGGGTCACTCGAATATGTTGATAGGGGGGGACTTCAACACCCCCTAACCCCACGCTAGATAAAACACACCCCAAAAAACAGGTAGGACCTTTCCCCAAAAGGGTCCCACTTGGGGCTCTGCTTTGAGAACCTAAAAAGTATACGACCCCTGTAGGGCGACTAACCCTTCGATCCCTTCCCCTATACCTTTTACTCCCCCAAATCCACAACACATACCCCAGGGTAGAATATCTTGGGCTCCACCCTCTAAAAACTCCTTAAACCCAAAAAAAAAAAACCAAAACCCCCCTTTTTCCAAAAAAAAATTTTTAAAAAAAAAACCGAAAAAAAAACGCTCCTCGGACCCCATTTGCGCCGGTGAACCGCCCGGACCCCTTGGTAAAACCCCCTCTTCCCCCCCTCGCCCTAGAATATTGGGGCTTTCCCCCCGTTACTTTACGAATCGAAAACTTTTAGGAATTCCCAAAGGTACAATGGGTTTCCCGTTTACAAATGATAAACGCTCACACAGGGGCATCTTCCCCTGCTGTGGTTTACAAACAAGCCGTAAAAGCGAGGCAACATCCTTTGCTATGTGGGAATGAAGCGGAGGGCCCATCACCAAAAATTTCGGGAAATTTTTTTCCCAAACGCCAACATCACAGGAGGCACATTTAGTCCCCCCCTCCATGAAAAAGCTCCAAAATTTCGGGAAAAACCCAGGCCCCACAAAAACTTTTTCCCCAGGGGCAGGCACACATGCATGTACAGGCCCACCCAAAACAAAAATTCCCATAGATGGGGAGGTAGACCCCTGCAGGCTTTTAGCAAACCCCCCAAACCCAAAACCCGGAAGGGTGCGCCCCCCAATTTCTTCCCCCTAAAAACCCCGGGAACAGGAAACTACCCCCACAAACCCAAAGGCAAAACAAAAAAAGTCTTTAAAGATTATTATGAGTCCCCTTTAAAAAAGCTAAATCCCCTATGATGAACAAAAAGTGCCCGGGGTTTCCCGGATTGTTTAAATCTTCCTGGAAAAACACAGATGAGCAACGGACGGGGCTAGAAAAGGCCCCTTGAGGAGGGGAAGGGCCGCATTGCGATAACCCCAACTGCAAACGGGAAAAAACCCTTTGGCCCCCGGGCGGCTTTTCAGGCCCAATAAATTTTAAAAAACCTCAAGTCCGAACTAAACACCTATCCACCAAAAAAAAATAACTCCTAAAAATTGGGGCCCAAAAAGGAAATTTTTAAATCATTCTTGGATTTCCCGGGCGACTCTCCTCTTAAAACCCCAACAAAAAATCCTACCCAATAACATCCTACCGTCCAATCCCCCCTCCTGAATTTTTGATTATAAACTTTTTGCCAAAAAAAAAAAAGGCCAATCGGATCCCAAACTTTTCCCCCCCCAATTAATCCTTTCCCCAAACAGTTGGGGGTTTGGTTTGGGGCCACACTCCACCAAAAAGTCAGGGTGGGGGCCCCGTCCCCAGTTCAGAAGGTCCCAAAAAACCCAGCTTTAACCGGGTTTCCAAGCTACAAAACTTTGGGCACGGAAAAAGCTTTTAAAAAAAGGGCATGGCCCCTTTCCCCGGGCCCCCACCCGGCAGGGCGGGGTTTTGGGTTTGGGTTTCTCCGATTTTTAATCCTTACACACAATTGCCCCACATCCCTATTGCTAAATGGTCAGCACCCCAACATTGTATTTAGGGAGCAAAAACGGGGTTGCCCCCTTTCCCCTATTTTGTTTAATCTTCCCGGACCTCTTTTATATTACATCTCTAAAACCCCCACGATTCCAAGGCATTAAATTTAAAGGCAAAGAGCTAAAATTAACCGCTACGGAGATCTCTCTTAGGGTATCCGACCCCAAGCGGGGAATGGGCGGATCCTAGCAGAAATAGAGAAAAAGGGGGGTTTTTCGGGATATAACATTAATGTAGAAAAAAGTGAGGGGGGTGCCTAAAGGGGGCCCCCAAAGCCCCTTGGGCGAAATCACACCCATTTAAATGGTGCACCTCCTCCCTGAAGTTTTAACAACTAGGAACCGGGGCCGCTGCATGGTTAAACCCGAAAAAAAATATCTGAAACCCCACAACAGACCTGAAAAAAAAGGAGCATTTCCCCTCACCTTTATGGGAAAAGTGAATCTCCTTAGTGACGAGTTTCCCGCTTTTCAACCTCTCCAATGTTCCGCTGTACCTGCGACCGAAAGAGAAAAATTTATCCCAATGTCCGCGGTTCATCTGGGGAGGTGGCCGGCCCCTCCCTTTTCACATACACAGCGCCCAAGTCGAGTGGGGGTTTGGGGAGCTAATGTCCCCTCTTATAATGGGGGGCCCTGGTCTTATTTTTAGACTGGGCAAAAGGGAAGAAGTTTCAATGCAGTTCACGGAACCTTGTTCATTCCGGGGTCACTTTTAAAAAACTTTCTTACCTACCTTTTTCTAGCATCCCACAGATGACGCAGTAACCCTGCTCATGCCAATATGGCGGGGGTGGAAAAAAAAATTAGGCAGCTTGGGGGGCCTTCACCCACCGTTCATTACCATCCTATTTCATAACCCAGACTTTCAAGGGGCAGGCCCGGGGTTTTTAAAAAAACTACATAGGCAAGGACTTGGTAATGTAGAGCATGGGTAAATCCGCAACTCATACTCCTTATAGCTATGCAGAATGCGAAAAGATTCCAGATACACTATTCCTTTTTTCATTATATGCAGGCCCCAGCTATTGAGGAAAATTGGGTTTTAAAGACAACGGGACTGGGACTCCCCCCCTTCGGGGATGCCCTATTAAAACCCCTACAGAAAGGCACTACTGCCCCGCGTATAAACTTTCAGAAATGGGGACCAAACCGCGGTTTGCACACAAAAAAAAATGGGCAAAAAAGACCCAGCACTGCAGCCCACCTCACTTAAAAAACCCTATCCCAAAAGGCTCTAAAATATTCCCCTCGGTAGATACATAGAGATTCAGTTAAAAAATTTGCATAATGCATATCTTTCCCCA
>JAODAL010060076.1:0-21087 GCA_025379985.1 Phyllomedusa bahiana | reverse complement strand
GAGGGGAATTGCGTTGGCTATCGAGATCAATTGATAGTCGGCCGCTATCGAAAAGGGTTTTTAAATAGTGAGCATCGTTTAGGCGATGCCCATTAAAGTCTAGGGGAAGAACAAACCCCTTTTCATTATTACCCCCAAAACAAGGCTGGGAAGCAAAAAATTAACACCCAACAGTCAAAGGATAGTGCTACATCTTGGGCAACCATTAGGTTATAAAAGTCAAAAAAAAAAGACGACCATTCACATCCCGTCTTGTACCACAGCCGGCCCTTAAACCTCATCCCCCCAAAAATTAAAAAGTGCCAGAAGGCAGTATGATTTGACCATCATCTTACTTGAATGGCATTGAAAATACCCCTTCCTGGGCCACACATGACCCCAAACCGGCAGCCCCCCACTTTAAAAAAGTGCCGGAAAAAGGAGTCTTTAAAACCCCATTTTAGTTTCACGGGAAGACTAACCTGTCCTGGGCCACAGCATGACCCCCAAACCCTGCATGACCCCCACATTTAAAAAAAGTGCGGAAAAAAGGGGAGCTTTAAAACCACCATTTTAGTTTCCCCGGGACATTGATAACCTGTCCTGGGCCACGCATGACCCAGGGCCGGAGTTCCAGGGGGTGCGGGAAAGCCCAGGCTGGCATCCGTCATCTATTAAACACGCGGGTTAAAAATCCCGATGACGCAGAAAGAAAACTGTGTGCGAAGCGGGGGAAGGGAATGTGAGAACTCCAGCCTTCCTTGTACCAGTAATAATGGGTAGCGCTTGCCCCCCGTTGAAGTGTGGACCTTTTGGGAGCTTCATTGGGAAAAATAGGTGGTTAACGCCCTGTTCCCAGTCCCCTTTTCTTGGCATTCTTTTTTCATTTTATCAACGTGCTGGAGGAAATGGTCTCTGAAATTTGTTTCTGTCCGTGCTCCAACCCGTCCTCTGAAAAACCCTAATCTGGTCAGTTTTCTGTACTCCCTTGTACAATTGGGGAATTTTTTTTTAAAGCTTTTGTACATGCAATTTTTTAGTACTTTAATTCTAGAAAAACATTTTTTAAAATGGATGGAATCCCACCATGTCTTTTTTTTCTTTTTTTTCATTGTATTAAAGGGTTTCCAATCAGGGATTGATAGCTATGTTAAAGATCTTGAAAAAACAAGTCTTTTTGCAATAGTGTCCATTAACGGTCCTACTATTCCTGTTTTGACAGCACCATCACCTTGAGCCATCTTGAAAAATTGTAAAGAACAAATGTCTGTTAAAAAACAATTTTTTAGAATGGGGACTGTAGTATAGCTGCATATCACAGCAAAATCCCCCCAAAAATCAAACATGACCCTGAGCCACTTTGGTCAATTGTGAAAAACAAATGTCTGTTAGAAAAAAACTTTTTTTTAAAATAGGACTGTAGTATAGCGCATGTCACAGCAAAATCCCCCCAAAAATTAAAAGCATGATCTTGAGCCATTTTGGGTCAATTGTAAAGAAAAAATGTCTTTAGAAACAACATTTTTGGGGGGCGTGGCCAGCGGTTGAGGAGAAAGATGCACGGCCAAGAGCTCCTCCCTTGCTTCTCCAAACCACAGATATCCTGCTTATCTCCCCAAAGGGCGCTTACCGCAGGGGAAATAGGTGCCACCTTTTAAGGTACAATTGGTGCCGGACCGGATCCTACGCGGTCTTTCGGGAAGGGGGCATGAGACCAGGCCCGCATGCGGGGACGGATCCGCCATCTTGTGGGCCCGCGGTGTCTGCTGCGTCTTTTGTTGGGCGAGCAACGCCTAGTGGGGCTGGAGCGGAGTGATTCCCCCCGGGCCGTCATATCCAACCCCCTGTGCCTGGCGCAGGGGGGACGAGGGGGGGCCCCCCGGTTTTGAGGAGGGGCGGTGACATTGCACAGCGCAAGGGCACAGGGGGAGCGGGGTGCGCGTCGGAAGAAGGGCCCCCGGCAGCCGGGTAAAGCCTGAACCGGGACTGTGAGTAGCGCACGGGGAGATTTCTTGCCCGACCCCCCGGTAAAGCGCCACTCTCCCTCCCCCCATGGCTGACTTTTTCGTGTCAGCCGAAGTCATTCCGTGCATCACGCGTGGCCCGGATTCCCCGCTACTGTCTGTTGGTTTCCTCGGGGGAGTGCCTGCCCTCGTGCCCGGCTGCACAAAGAGGCGTGAGGGGGGTTTTTTCTCGTCATTTAAAGACCTTCGCTGCTCCCAAAACATAACGGTGCATCGATCCCCATACCAATTTAAATTGTCTGGACTCTGCTGCCCTTAGTGGCCTCTGGATAGCCACAGGAGGAAAACCTGAAATTGGGTGATGGCCCAGGTTACTGTAAAATGAAAATCTTGCAGGGTTTTGTTAACCCTGAGAGCCTATTAAATATAAAACAAAATCACTAACCTGGTGCACCCCCTAGAATTCACCCTGGTCGCTAAAAAGATTTTTGAATCTCTGCTCTTTGAATCTTCCCATCTCATTTTGCCGTTCTTGGGCCCTAATCCCGCCATATGTGGGGTCTGCCCATCTTTCATCCCTCTGGGGCCCCGTATGGTCCTGTAAAAACCTTTGGGGCTTGTGCCAAACACCCCACCCCCTGTACTCCTTTTGGTAAAATTAGTGTACTAAGGGCCCAACAGGTAACCTGTTGCTGTCGCTCTGATATCTCAGATTCGGTCCCGGTACACTGGGCCGGGGGACCTTTTGTAAGAAAACCGAACCCCAACCTCCCCCATAATTTCGGGGGGTCCCATTGTGCGCGAGCCCCCAAAAATATTCCCTGCTTCCATTTTCAAACCAAAAATTTTTTCAAACTTTCTCTGTCGCCCCCTTTATAGCAAATAGACTTTTGCCCTTTTAAGCCGTCCCCCAAGGCATTAGAGAAACTAGATAAGTTCCGCGGGTTGAATGTCCCTTTAATCGGACTCTGATCAACCCCCCGATAGCAAACAAAACCCCGCCTCAGGGGCCCCCGGGAATCTGAATCTTTAAGCCCTAAAAACCTTGAGAGTTCTCCCCGCCTTTACACCCCCGGGAAAAACCACTCGGGACCTCGTTTTTATTGGGAAATCAAGGGGGGACATTTTGTGAGGCATGATGCAAAAAAAAACCCCGTGAACGAGTGACGGAGGTAGAACACAGAGTTAGAAATTTAGAGGTCAAAAAACCCCCCGGGACCCGGGGGTTGAACATCCCAAAAGACTTTATCTCAAGGCCCCATCGCACTGGTGCCCAGGGAGAATGGGCTGCGCAGGTCCCAATTTACGCTTTGTGGGCCCTTTCCCGGGGGGCCTGGGGAAAAAACCCTTCCCCTGAATTTTCCCTGGAAATCTAAATTTCCACGTTTGGCGGGGGAAAATTCCCCGGGTGATTTTTTGGGGTGGACGGCCCAAAAAATTGGGCCAAAACCCCCCCCCTCCCGGGGGCACCTCCACGCCTTTCATTCCCAAAATTTTTTTAAACTTTGAGATAGGGATGCTTTTCCTCAGGCTCACTAAAAAAAAAGGGCCCTTTACCTCTAGGAAAATTGTTTAAAACCCGGGGTTTTCCCCTGATTTCTCTATTGCTTTCCAAAAAAAGAGGCTTTGTTTTTACGGCTAAGCAGAACCCTTGGGGAAATGCAATTTTAAAGTATGCCAGCTGTCCCGGGGCCAAAATTTAAATTCCTTTAAGTTAACAAGACCTTCTTCTTCAACACCCCCGGAGCCCTTGGAATGGTGGAGTCGCGGCCTTTGGGTTTGGGGGCCCGTCCCCCACCCCCGGCAGCTGATTGAAATTGTGCAAAATAATGGGGGACCCTTTCCCCTGGTTTACAGTTTTACTATGATGCTTGCATGCTTTATTTAAAATTGCAGTGTTTTTTTTTTCCCCTTTCATTTCTCCCCCCTTTTTTTTTTTTTTCCCCCTCCCCCTCCTTTTCCCCTTTCTTCCCTCCCTCCCCCCCTTCAAAATACTTTTTGGGTCCCAAATTTTGTGGTTATTGTTACTTATGCAAGGTTTTATCTGAAGTTGGGTCTGGAATTTACCCACAAAAATGTTAGGATGTATTTTGTGCCTATACCCGTCCTGGGGGGCCCCCGGCTCCCTATACTGTTCCCTTTTTTTTAGGTTACTTTGGTTATCAGTGGATCTTAGTTTTTGGGAAAATTGTTTGGGGACCCAAACACTTCGTAAATTTTGTAACAAAGTAGGGGGGGGAAAATTGGGTTTTTTTTGGGGTTTTTTATTTTTCAGCCATTGGTGTTCCCCCTGGGGGGGAAAACTTACCTTTGTTGTCTATACTATGGTGTCGTCAAAAGAGATTGTACCATTTTCCCTTGGGAACTTGTTCCCCAACTGTCCCCCCTTTTTTTCCTTTTACAAATGGCGAAAAACAAGATCTCATTTTTTAACAGGGGAATGTTCGGGGGTTTAAAATGACCGCTTTTAAGAGAGCGGTTGGGTTTTTTAAAAATTGGGAAATCGAAAAAAAGTGTGACTTTGTGTGTCCCCAAGAGACCCACATTGATTCCGATAAGCCCCCGCTGCGGGGTCGACCAGGGTTTTGGGGGGGCATATCTTTAAACCTTTAAAAAATTGTGCCAGGGGGGTTTCTTTTCTCATCAGTCGGGGACATTTTAAACATCACAAAAAGCAATAATGACACAAAAGGCAATATGTAGTTTTTTAAATGTCATTTTTTCCCTTTCCCCCTTTCTTTAATTATGGGTTTTCTATTTTCCCCCCCCCTTATTTTTCTGGGGATAGTAAGGGAACTTTTGGGGAATTATACCCAACTTTCCCCTCTATCCCTTTGGGTTTTTTGGTTGGGCAAACTTAAATTTGCACTTGGGAAAAAAACATTTGGACAAAATGGGAAAGATGGACCCCCCGGGTAAACCCGGGGCCCCTCCCCCCTTAAAATCCTTTCAAACTGATTTTGACATTAGGGATGCATGGCGCACGTACCTCCAGCAACTGTACAACCCCTGTTTTCCCCCCCAAAATTTAAAATGCACTATCCCCGTATGATCTCATGTGATACAGGCGCCCTCTGTTTCCCAAATGTCGCCTCAGTAAAGGTTTCCCTGGCCAAAATCTATCTCGGGACATGGCTCGGGCTTGTAACTCTTCAGCGGGAAAAACATACCCCCTTAAGCAAAGGGCGGTTTAAATCCGTTTGGCTGCAATCCCCCCGCCAGCGCCCAAATTTTCTTGACAAGTGGGGGCATATTTTAGGGGAAAATTGGGGTTCAGGCCCAGTTGGGAAAAACTTGGGGTTTTTTTAAAGCAGTTGCCGGGGGGGAATTTTATAAATACAGAATTTAAATGACCTCAAAAAGGGGCTTGAGCACCAGGGCTGGGGGTTTGGCCAGGGATGTCTGGAGGCGAATTCCCTACACTAGGGGCCCCTTTTCTAATGCCCACGGGGATGATTTGGCTGTTTTTAAAAATCGGGACTTTATCCACATGTTTGTACTCAAACCCAAAGGAAAAACCCTTCTTTAGAAGCAATCTTTTTTTTGGCCCAAGGGGGAAAAAAAGGGGGGGCCCTTTTGGTTGAAATGGCCCGAGGCACCAATGTCCCCCCCTGAAATTCCCGAACTGGCGTTTCCAGACGGGCCCACGGGGATTGGACCCCTGGCCATCCTCAACCCCCTTCCCGCCCCTTACTATCTGAATCTTATCTTCTTTATATTAAAAGGCCACTTCCTAGGAAATTAAAACATATTTGTTGCCCCTTTAAACCCCCCGTCCTGTTTCCCGGGGACAGGGCCCCTTCTGGACAGCCCCCCTTTTAGGGGCAGGAGATTTTTAGACTTGTTCGTCATTTTTAACCCCCCAAGTCCCCAGGGAGGTTTATGGTTCCCCCTTGAATTTTTTCCCGGGAATATGCTTTCCATCCCTTTCTCCACAGGTTTCTGGGGTTTATCGTCTGCCTTAGGATGGGTTTTTTGCCTGTATCTATGCGTGAGGCGATAGTTTTTGTTTCCCTTTTCCCCAAAAAGGTAAGGAACCCCCTTTCACTGCGACTCCTACCCCCCCCGTTTTTACTTCTTTCAAAAAAGCGTTAAGAAAATAGCTAAATTACTTGCCCGACGACCTAAACAAGGTTTCCCCCTGCTATAATACACCAAAAACCCCAAAAGGGTTTATGCCCGGGGGAAATCTCCGCCCCGAACTTGGGACCCCCTGTACACGAATTTACAGGCGGGGTTTTGATGAGGTGGGATCCAGGATTGTTTGGGTTTTTGGATGCGGCCAAAACCCTTCCCATTTTGTTGAATTTTGGGCATATTTTCTTTTTTACCCCTTTGGGGGGTTTGGCTTTTGGGGTCAAGGGATTTTTTAAAGTGGGTGCAAATCTTGGGACTCAGATCCCACCTCCAGGGTGACTGTTAAAGGGTGGGTTTCTGATCCCTTTCCCCTTGTAGGGGGGGCTAGGCAGGGTTGCCCCTTGCCCCCCCCCTTTTTGCTTTGGGGTGGGTCCTCTGGCAAAAAGAATTAGGGCCCACGTTAGATCATAGGGGTAGCACGTCCCCCCCTAAAATTTCGAAAAAATCAGTTATTTTGCGGATGACAAACTAAATTATTTGTCAGAACCCCCGGGAGTACTACTTTTCTAACCCCATTAGTCTTACGGAAAACGGCGCTCTTTCTGGGTTAAAAGATAAATTTGGGCCAAATTAATATTTCCCATTGGGCATCTTTTTCCCGAGAGAGCGCAGTCACCCCCCGGTGGCTTGGACATCCAGCAAAAAATTTCTAGGGGTTTCGAGTATTCCCGATCCGCTCAGAGTTTGAAACCTTGAACCTTTCCCCCCCTTTTTTTTTAAAAAATTTTTTAAAAAGGCCAGGGTAAATAGCTGGGCCAAATTAGGCTGTTTCCCCTGCGGCCCCCAATTTGTCTAGTAAAAAATTTGGTTTTCCTGCCGGAAAAAATTTTTTATTTTCTTCAACAGGCCCCGGTTTTATCTACCTACCCCCTTAAATTTGGGTAGGGTCAGGGCACATTACTTTCCTTTGAGTGGCAGGGGGCGGCGAAACCCCATAGCAGGCCCCCCAAAGGGGCATTTTTTAAAAGTCCCTGGGACGAGGGGGGGGCCCCATTTCCCCGATATTCAAGCGTATTATTTGGCTGGTCAGTGTTTCACCTTGCCAGATGGGGGTTTTCCCGGGGGGGAGCTGCGGGTTCCCAAAAAAATAATTTATTTTCCCCTTTTAACCGTAAATACCTCCACCCTTTTCACCTCCTGGTTTTTTCGGCATGGCTTTTTCCCGGGGGTGATCTGGGTGAACATCCAATTCTACGACAGGCGCTTCTTGTCTGGAAGAAGGTCAGTGCGCTTTACTACAAGGAGGGTTTGATCAATTCTCCCCACTTTGGTATAACGAGCTTTAAACCCGGGCCGTTTGGGATGTACCCTGAGCTGGGATGGGAAGCTTGGGGGTTTGGCACCCTTTTCCCAAATCTGCTCCAACCCCGGGTATTTAACCATTCCCCGAGTTGAGGAGGGGAAAACCCAAATTTTCCGCCCCCGGGAAAAAACTTTCCCCCCCCTTTAGGGATTAAGCATGCCAATTTACCTCCCAATTTGGGACTTCCCCCTGGGGACTCTTTAAACAGTTCCCAAATCCCCCGCTTTTTTCCTTCCCCCCCCTCCCCAAAAATGTTTGGGATATTTTCTATGTCTTTTTTCCCCACAAAGGGCAGGGAGGGGGGGGTTTGGGTGGGTTTTTCGACAAAAAAAAGGGGGACCAAAAATGGGTCCCCTGACAGACGGTCCTGGGAATTTTTGGTATCTTCACCCAGGTATGTGTCCTCAAACTTCAAAGACAGATTTTTTTTGCAGCTGTATGTTTTCCACAGGTCATTTATTCCCCCTTTGACTTAAATAAATTTTGAAAAGGGTATGCAGTTTAATGCCCCCAAAAAAAGGCCGCCTGACTTCTGGCACTTTTTCCCACCTCCCTTTTTTCCCTGTCCTAGGGGGGGTTGGGATTTTTGGGTCAGGTTGTCGATTTCTAAAAGAAGCGAAGGGGGGGGCCCCGGGTTTCCCCTCACTTCCCGTGGTCTGTCTTTTTCAGACCGAACCTGAAAAGGGTTTAACGGATACCAGCAAAACGTTTGTGGTGGAAGCGCTTTTCCCTTTTCTAGAAAGGTATTGCTAATCCTGGGTTTGGGCCCCTAGACCTTTCCCCCGAAAAGGGGAAAAGGAAAGGAAATTGGGTTAATAGCGCCTTTCCGCACCAAAAAAAGGCGTTTCGGGGACAGAAATTGGGCCCGAGCCCGTTTGAGGGAAAATTTTTGGGGGGGTTGGGGTGGGGAAAGCCACTGGGACGGTTTAGTGGTTTTTTCGGCCCCTTTTTTTCGAAAAGGGCCCCCCCGCCCCTTAGCACAGTTTAGGGGTTTAGAAACGTCAAAGACCCTGTAGGAATTTCAGGGGCCCCTTTATGCAAGTTGGGGTCCCCCAGCTTTAACTCCATGCGCACAAAACCCCAATTTTAAAGGGTTTTTTTAAAAATATGGCTCTCGATTGACACTGATGCACAATAAGTGTTATCATTATTACGTTTTTTCCCTTTTTTTGTGTTGATGGCTGACTTTTTAAAACTCTGCTGTTGCAGGGTTTGATTGTTTTTTTCCCTCCGTATTGTGCCGGGCTTTGTACTCTTTGATTTCATCCTTTACATTTTTGAAAAATGTGCAGGATATACCGATTTTCAATGTCACAGTTCGAATTCGACTTTTTGGTTTTGTTATTCAATGCAGTTGTATATTTGTATATGTTTTTTTCTCTTTGTGGCATATATACTTGACAATTTCTCAAAAATAAATTTATTTGTTGATTAAAAAAAAAAAAAAAACAACATTTTTGGGAAAAGGGACCTGTAGTAAGCTGCATGCACGAAAAAATGCCCCCAAAAATTAAAAGCATGACCCTTGAGCCACTTTGGTCAATTGTGAAGAAAAATGTCTGTTTTAGAAAAAATTTTTTTTTTTATATAGGACTGTAGTATTGCTGCATTTCAAAGCAGCATGCCCCAAAAAAAAATTATAAAAATGACTTCCAGCCATGTTAAAAATTGTGGGGGAGAAATCCCACTTAGAAGCCACATTTCTTTTTTCCAAAAGGGACCATAATTGCTGTATCTCACACACTCCCCCCAAAAAAATTTAAAATATGACTTCTCAGCCCTTTAAAAATTGTGAGGAGAAATGCCACTTAGAAGCCACATTTCTTTCCCAAAAAGGACCATATTATTGCGTATCTCAAAGCTACATGACCCCAAAAAATTTTATAAATTGACTTTCAGCCACTATTAAAAAAAATTGTGAGGGGGAAATGCCATTTAGAAGCCACATTTCTTTTCCCAAAGGCCAAATTACTGATCTCACAGCAACATGACCCAAAAAATTATAAAAAAGACTTCTCAGCCCCTTTTAAAAAAGGGAGGAGAAAATGCCACTTAGAAGCAAAATTTCTGTTCCAAAGGACCATGATTATTGTGATTCACAGAAAACATGATTTTCAAAACCATTGACAATGGAAAACTTCTTAAGAAAATGAGTAAATGGAATACGGGTGTTGTCATGAAACCTTGCTGTCTTTTACAGTTCCTCACAGCAAAACCATCAAAAAGAACTGTTGGGAAAAAAGGAATAAAAATTGCAGTAAGAAAGATCATTTTAAAAAAAAAGTTTTCAAAGGACTTTCTGTTTGAAAAAAGGGAAAGGGAAGTGACCAAAAATAATCGGTGACCTCGGCAATTGGGGCCACAACATCAAACAGAGATCCCGCCTATTCTCTTGATGAAAATCAAAAGATCCCATTATCTGGTGAAAGCGGGTGCTTTTTTCTGTAATGACTCCTCCAGTGGCTGAAGGTCCGCTAGATATGACCTGGCTGCTGGGGGACAACACCTTTGGCGTGAAGCCAGTCGGGCCCCCTTCGTCCTTTTGGATACCCGAAACATTGGTCCGGGGAAAACTGCAAAAACATCGGTGTTGAGACGAGATAGTCGTGCACCATGTCTTAAGTGATCTTCTGTGTGTTGGTTTGGGCCCCCCATTGCATGCGTTGGTGAGGTGGTAAACAAAGATTGCCAGAGGTCACCCATTAGGCTTCTGCCACCTTGCCTGCTGCTGCCGCTACGCCTACTTGGCACTCTACTGCTGTCACGTCGCTGATGTTGTTCCACCGTGACATTTGGGGAACGTGAAGCAGACGCAACAGATGTCTCCAGTTGATCAATCAGCAAGGTCTCCATTTCCTGCATTTTACTCTCTATTTTGGGTGGGTGGAAGGAAAGTGCTGATTTTTGTTTTGTACCGGGGATCCAGGAGGGTGGCCACCAGTAACTGTTGTTCATTTTGATGGCCTTAATGCGAGGATCATGTTGGAGGAAATGGAGCATCCAAGCACTCATGTGAGAGATGGAGCCTTGATTTCCCAAGCCTCTGGGTCGAGGGGCACTAGCAAACTGATCTTCCTCATCTTCCTCCTCCGCCTCAAATTCGCGCCAACCTCTTTCCAAGGCAGGGACGTCGGTAACATCGGTGTCTAGGAATACCTCCTCCTCCTCCTCTGCTGCCTCCGGCACAGCTTCAACACAGCCCTGACTTGCCTGAGATGATGCACCCTGAGAGCTGATGCGCCACCTTGCACTAGCTCTGGACCCCGAACCACTGCCTAATGAAGACCGGGCCTTGTGGATTTGACGGAGAGAAAGGCTCCGTGTCCGCATCTGTGTCCGTCTCCTCCTCCGTCGTGGCGGGACCTGTTGTTTCAGAGTGTCCAACGATCGTTCCAGAACTAAGATCACCACAATGCTCATGCTGACAAGGGCATTGTCCGCACTGACCATTTTGGTGGCTTCTTCAAAACTGGCAAGGATGGTTGCAGAGCTCTTTCACCTGCCTCCACTCTCGGTGGTTCAACACCCCGAGGTACTTACCGCTGATTGTCAGGCCATGTGTCACTTCGTACTGCGTAATGGCATTGCGCTGCTGCCACAATCGCTGGAGCATGTGGAGGGTGGAATTCCAGCGTGTTGCCACGTCAACAATGAGACGGTTGACGGGGAGGCCGAGCTGACGCTGCAACGCAGCCAGGCGGGACGAAGCAGGGTGCGAACGGCGGAAGTGCGAACTCAGACCTCGAGCCTTCTTCAGCAGGCAGTCCAGACCCGGTAGCTCTTTAGAAATTTCTGGACGACAAGGTTCATGACATGTGCCAGGCAAGGGATGTTGCTCCAGCCTACCGATCTTAAGGGCGGCAGCAGATTTCGCCGTTATCGACACACCACCTTGCCTGGCACAAGGTTACTTGTCACCCAGCCAGCGCTCGGTCTCGTTGCTTAGAGCCGTCCACAGCTCCTGACCTGTGTGAGGACGTTCTCCAAGGCAGATTAATTTCAACACGGCCTGGATGTCTCTGGGCACGTGATGCCACCAGAGGACCTTGGGGGAAAGACCCTGCACCATCCCTGCGGTTTTTGAAGAGCGTGCGACCGAGCCTGAGAGCCACCGTCACCCCAGAGACATCCACCAGCTCACCCAGTGAGCTGTCACAGAGATATAGCGGCCTTGGCCGTGCTTACTAGTCCATGTGTCGGTGGTGAGATGGACTTTTCCGGACACAGATGATGCAGACAACGCGCTTGAAATTTTAGATGACACGTGGCTGGCCAGGGCAGGGACGGCTTTTCTGGCAAAGAAATGCCTGCTCGGGCATCTGGTATTGGGGGCAGGCGAGGGCCATGACGTGCGGAACCCATCTGTGTCCACCAGACGGAAAAGGCACATTTCCAAGGCCAAAAGCTGGCAATGCCGACATTCAGGCTTTTGGCCGTGGGATGGTTTGGGTTAAAGTGTTTCTTCTGCTCCCAAACCTGGAAGACAGAAGGCTGGCTGCTAGACTGGCCGCTGTACGGGTGCAGGTCGTCAAACTGGCGGAAGGAGAAGGGGTAGGTGGGGTCTCTGGTGGTGCTGGTGGTACTCGGGCGACGGTGGAGGCTGAAGCGGAGGCTGACCCCTGATCTTGATTTTGAGAGAGAGGGGCAGCGAGGAACGCGGGTTTGGTGGGGGAAAGGAGGGAGGAGGGGGGAGACAGAGGGGTGACAGTGGTTGGGGGCCCCGGGGCGTCGGTCGGGCCTTTTTTTCCCAAAAGTTTTTTCCCTCCATTTCAACTCTTTGCATTCGCTGCAGGGTGACTTTTTTTTTGGTGTTGGTTTAACCACTTAAGGTTCCCCCCTTTACTTTTTGGTTTACGCAAAGGCGGATATACATCGGGGGTTAAAATCAGGGGCCCTTTTGGCTAAAAAGAAGGCCCAGGCTTAAAGGGGTCCGGGGACTTTTTCGGCAAAAGCAAAAAAAGGGGGTTTCCCGTGCCCCGTGGCGGGGCAAAAACATTTCACCCGGACTTCTGAAACCGCCCTCTTCCCTTTTTTGTGGGGGGACCCGTATTGACATCCCCCGTTTTCCCTCCCTCGCCCACGTTTAAGGTGGGAAAAGCAAATTCTGCGTAAAAGACCAGGAGGGTTTCCGAAATTTTCCGACCCGCGGGCTTGCGGGGTTGTCGCCGCATTTAAAAGGAGCCCCTTTCCCTCTCGTACCTCTACCTCCCGGGGCTTTCCCCCCCTTTTTCCCATTAAAACCCGGGATTTTGCTCCATGTTCAGAAAAATAAAAATTTGAGAAGGTATGGAATATTTTGGAAAAAAAATCCCCCTTATTTAAAAGGGTGGCACATTTACCTATTCTCAAATCTCTCTAACAAAACAAAATTGCTGGATTCAAATTTTTTCTGCAAGGGGTTTTTATCAACAAAACTGGCTGGGCAAAAAAGGGAAAAAACACTTTTCTGTTATTTTTTGGGGATAATAAACGGTTTTTTTTTGCACCCCTTTTAAATTTACCTTTGGTGAATATAGGGAATTGCTGTTTTAAGATTTAGTGGATGCTGCGCAATTTAACCCAAGCTGGGTTTTGCAAAAGTCAAAAAAAAACGTAAAAATGTTATGTTTTTGGGATAATTTAACGGTATTTTTTGCACCTTTCAATTCACCTTGGTGAATATAGAAAATTTCTGTTTTTTAAAAATTTAGTGGAGGGTGCGTCCCAAAGAAAAAATGGGTGGGTGTGCAAAAGTCAAAAAAAAAAATTAAAATGTTATGTTTTGGTATTTTTAAACTGAATTTTTTTCCCTTTCAATTCACCTGTGGGGAATATAGAATTTCTGTTTTAAAAAATTTTCGTGGATGCTCGCGGGCAATGAACAATGCTGGGTGTGCAAAAGTCAAAAAACACGTAACTGTTTTTTGTTTTGGGAATTTAATTAAAAAGGTAAATTTTTTCCCCTTTCAATTCAAATTTTGGTGGGAAAAAAGAATTGTGTTTTAAAAATTTACCCTGGATGCTGCGTCAATGAAAAAAAAGCTGGGTGTGCAAAAGTCAAAAAAAAACGTAAATTTTTTAAAGTTTTGGGATAATAAACGGTTTTTTTTTGCACCTTTCAATTCACCTGGGTGAATATAGGAATTTCTTTTTTTTTAAATTTACGTGGAAGGGTGCGTCAATGAACCAAAGCTGGGGTGCGCAAAAAAACAAAAAACAGGAACTGTTTTTTGTTTTGGTATAATAAAAAGGTATTTTTTGCACCTTTCAAATTTTACCTGTGGGTGAATATTGAAATTTCTGTTTAAATTTTCGGGATGCTGGTCAATGCAATGGGGGGGTGCGCAAAAGTCAAAAAACCCCGTAAAATGGTTTTTGTTTTGGTATAAAAAAAACGGTTTTTTTGCACCCCTTTCCCAAATTTACCTGTGGTGAATATAAATTTTCAGTTTTAAAATTTACGTGGGTGCTGCGTCAATGAACAATTTCGGGGGGCGCAAAAGTCAAAAAACACGGGGAAAATGTTTTTTTTTTTGGTATAATAAAAAGGTTAAATTTTTGCACCTTTTAATTCACCTGTGGTTAAAAAGAATTGCTTTTTTTAAGATTTAAAGGTGGTTGCTGCGTCAATGGGAAAAAAAGGGTTTGGGTGGCAAAAGGTCAAAAAAAAACCTTAAAATTTTTATGTTTTTTGGGATTAAAAAACGGTTTTTTTTTGAAACCTTTTAATTAAACCCGTGGGGGGAATATAGGGAAATTGCTTTTTTTTAAAATTTTCGTGGATTGGTTTTCAAGGGGGAAAAGTAAAAAAAACACTTAAAATTTATGTTTTTTGGTTTTAAAAAACGGTTTTTTTTTGCACCTTTCAATTACCCGTGGTTAATTTTAAAATTTCTGTTTTAAGATTTCGTGGATCTGCCGGGCAATGAACAAAGCTTTGGGTTTTGGGGAAAAGTCAAAAAACACTTTAAATGATGTTTTTGGGATAATTTAAAAGGTAATTTTTTTCACCTTTCAATTCACCTGTTGGGAATATGAATTTTCTTTTTTAAAAAAAAAACGTGGATGCTGTGTTTAATGACCCAAAAGGGTGGGTGCCAAAAGTTAAAAAAAAAAATAACTGTTATGTTTTTTGGGATAATAAAAAGGTTATTTTTTTTCCCTTTCAATTCCCTGTGGTGGGTGGGAAGATAGAATTTCTGTTTTAAATTTACGTGGTTCTGCGTAATGAACAATGCCCGGGTGCGCAAAAGTCAAAAAAAAACGTAATGTTATTTTTTGGTAAATAATCGGTAATTTTTTTCACCTTTTTAATTCCCTGTGGGAATTAGAATTGCTTTTTTAAAAAATTTTTCGGGGGATGCTGGTCAAAAGAACAATGCTGGGGGTTTCAAAAAATCCAAAAAAAAACCCTAAACTGTTTTGTTTTTTTGGGATTAAAAAACGGAAATTTTTTGCACCTTTCAATTCACCTTGGTGAATTTGAATTGCTTTTTTTAAGGTTTTACTTTGGGTGCTGCGGCAATGAACAATGCGGGTGGCAAAAAGTCAAAAAAAAACGTAAACCTTTTTAAATTTTTTTGGTATAATAAACGGAAATTTTTTGCACCTTTCAATTCACCTGTGGTGAATATAGAATTGCTTTTTTAAGATTTACGTGATGTCGCGTCAATGAACAATGCTGGGTGCCCCAAAAGTCAAAAAACACGTAACTTTTATGTTTTGGTATAATAAACGGTTTTTTTTTGCACCTTTCAATTCACCTGTGGTAAAATATAGAATTGCTGTTTTAAGATTTACTGGTTTGCTGCGTAAATTAACAATGTTGGTTGTGCAAAAGTCAAAAAACACGTAACTTTTATGTTTTGGTATAATAAAACGGTATTTTTTGCACCTTTCAATTCACCTTTTGGGAATATAGAATTGCTGTTTTAAGATTTACATGGATGCTGCGTCAATGAACAATGCTGGGTGCGCAAAAGTCAAAAAACACGTAACTGTTATGTTTTGGTATAATAAACGGTATTTTTTGGCAACAAACAACCTGTGCTGACTACAAGATTGCTGGATTGTAATTTAACTGCAAGGTTGGATATATCAACAGTCACAGGTGGAATGGGTAAAAATTGAAAATGAACACCTATCTGAAATGTATACTGATAATAAAAGTGGAGTTTTGCAGCTAACAAAGAGACCTGCAGTTGCAGTAGAAAATGATGTGAAATCCAAAATATAAGTTCAGGCTGCCCAATATCCAAAAAATATTTCAATAGCAAACTGTTATTAATAAAGATATTCCACTACAATGTCTACACTAAGTCTTGGTGAACTTTATCCAGTGTTCTTTATAGATAGAGCTTGTCTGTGTTCGCCCGCGGGCCCCCCCCGCTCCCACCGCCGTGAATTTACAGCGGTAGATGCTGCTTTAAAATTCTCTAGCTAACTACATAAAATCTTCAAATCTCTAATATAACTAAATTGGAAGGATCACAGCTAATAGTAGAGGTTTCTCTGTGCAGAAAAAGACTAATTTCGCTGAGCTGTTTGGCCACAGGCAGAGTGCAGGTCCTAATCCCATGAGACCGTGAGAGACACTGAGGCTAAACAGGAAACGCTTTTTCTATTAAAACGAGGTCATGTATTTTTTCCACCCCAATCGCAACCCAACACATCCCAGTCATGACGTCGCACACACAACTCACCCTGCTCTATTCTGTAATCTGATTTGCTGGCCGCCAAAATTACAGGAAGCGCCGAAAAAGGCGCGATCTTAAAAGATGATGCACAGATTTTAACCTTAATTATCGCATGATCTGGAAATTTCGATCACCATAAAAACCTTGCCGATTTCAACTTTGTCGATAAAAATCGCTCAACACTATTGATGAGCAAAGGGAGGAGGTAAATTCCAACTTAAATGTTTCTTGTCTAACCCAGGAAGAAGTGCAGCTCCGCCTTAGGAAGATTAAAAACAACAAATCCCCAGGCCCTGATGGTATACACCCACGTGTCCTAAGGGAGTTAAGTGATGTGATAGATAGGCCCCTATTTTTAATGCTTATGGAAATTTATAATAACGGGGTATGTCCCAAAGGATTTGGCGCATAGCAAATGTGGTGCCAATATTCAAAAGGGGTCAAAAAGTGGGTCCTGGAAACTATAGGCCGTAAAACTTAACCTCTGTTGTGGGTTAAAATGTTTGAAGGTTTTCTAAGAGATGCTATCCTGGAGTAATCTCACTGAAAAATAAATGTATAACGCCGTTCCAACATGGGTTTATGAAGGATCGGTCCTGTCAGACTAATCTCATCAGCTTCTTTGAGGAAGTTAGTTCCAGACTGGATCGGGGTGAGTCACTGGATGTCATATATTTGGATTTTTCTAAAGCATTTGATACTGTTCCACAAAAAGGTTGGTAATAAAAAAGGGGAATGCTTGGACTGGGGAAAATGTGTACAAGTGGGTAACAACTGGCTCACTGATAGAAAAACCCAAAGGGTTTGGTAATTAACGGTACATACTCAGACTGGATTCCTGTTACTAGTGGGGTACCAAAGGGCTCAGTATTGGGCCCTATCCTCTTTTAATATTTTCATAAATGCTCTTACACAGGGATTGCACAGTAGAATATCGATCTTTGCAGACGATACTAAGCTCTGTAACGTAATCAACACAATAGAAGATAATGTATTATTACAAAGGGATCGGATGGTTGGAGGTCTGGCAGAGAAGTGGCAGATGAGGTTTAACACTGAAAAAATGCAAGGTTATGCACATGGGAGGAAAATCCATTACATGATTACATGTTAAATGGAAAAAACGCTGCGTAAAACTGACATGGAGAAGGACTTGGGAATCCTGGTGGACAGTAAACTTAACTGTAGCAGCCAGTGTCAGGCAGCAGCAGCCAAGGCAAATAGGATCATGGGTGTATTAAAAGGACAAGATGCACATGATGGAAAAATTTTTCTCCCCCTATACAAGTCACTGGTTAGACCACACATGGAATATTGTGTAGAGTTTTTGGGCACCAGTGCACAGGAAGACATTGTAGAGCTTTAACAGGTACAAAGGCGGGCAACAAAAATAATAAAAGGACTGGGTGGACTATAATACCCAGAAAGATTAGCAAGGTTAGGGTTTATTTAATTTTAAGAGAAAAAAACGGCTTGGGGTACATAATAAATATGTTTAAATAATTAAGGGCCAATATAGAGATCTCGCTAAAGAAATTTTTTATACCCAAAGGGCTGATCTAGAACAAGGGGGCATCCTCTATGTCATTGAGGAAAGAAAGTTTCCTACACATAACCATAGAAGGGGTTCTTTTTCTGTTAGAGCGGTGAGACTGTGGAACTCTCTGCCAGAGGAAATTTTCATGGTGAATTCACTAACAGAGTTCAAGGGAAAGGGGTTTTGGGTGCATTTCTGGGGCGTGATAACATAACAAATTATAGTGACTAGGATTGGGGGGGGTCGTTGATCCAGGGATTTTTTCCGCTTGGCAGAGTGGCGTCAGGAAGGAATTTTTTCCCTAACATGAGGACAAATGGCTTCTACCTCATGGGGGTTTTTGCCTTCCTCTGGATCAACACTTTAACAATTTAGCAACACTTTAACAAATGGGCTGAACTGGATGGACGTATGTCTTTTTTTTGGCCTGACAAACTATGTAACTATGTAACTGTACCTACCGAAGTTAGGAGGGCACTTAAATACCTACCTACATAAGGAGGGGTACCTATTTACTTGGATACCTACCTACTGACCAAGGAGGCCTATATACCTATTTAATACAAAAATGGTAACAGTATTAAACTCTATTTCCTGCACCCCCTAAAGGTCATGGTTGTGGCTGGTCTTCTGTGGGTTCAGGTCACACAATATGATCCTGGGGGATATAGGCCACAGCTGCATCATCACAGTCTCCAGGGGAGTGGTACTCTTTCTTTTTCCCCCCCAGGACACTGTACTATGGCTCATACCCTCACCTCCTGCAAAATACAGCCCCCACCTATTGTCCCATAAACCCCCACCTTTCCCCCCATGAGGAGTTTGTACAGAAAAGGGGAATGGGTAGGGAGCTGCTGGAAAAGTGAGGATTCTAAGATGTGTGTGGTAAATTCTACAGAGACGAGTCATGGCCAGGAGAAGTCATAATGGCGATCTTGGTCAAAAGGAAAAAAACAAGGGGAAGATGACCACTCCGAACAGAAAAGATGTCACAGGCTGTAATTATACTATAATCACTTCTATGTCTACAGAGACTGTGTGCATCTGGGAGACACTATCTGGTGCTCGCATGTGGTCATGGTCTGACACTATTATTTAGGCCTTAGGTAGTGGTAGAATTGGAGTTTATGGTCTTGGTATTGTGGGATGTTTTTAGTAACAGTATGATGGTAATACATGTGGTATATCTACTCTATACATAGGTGTATTATTCGGTGACTGTATTATTTATCTACACTCTTGGTCTGGGTCAGCTCATAGCATCACATGGCTTTCAATACCACCTGTATGCTGATGACACCCAACTTTACATCTCCGGCCCAGACATTAACGCTCTACTGTCCCGGATCCCAGACTGCCTATCATCCATATCCTCCTTCTTCTCCTCCCGTCTCCTAAAACTTAATGTAGAGAAAACTGAATTCATTATCTTCCCACCGTCCCACTCCATCCCTCCACCTGATCTCTCTATCATAGTCAATGGCTCTACACTCTCACCGGTCCCGCAAGTCCGCTGCCTTGGGATAACCCTTGACTCCGCTTTGTCCTTCAAACCCCACATCCAAACCCTCACCTCCACCTGCCGCCTCCACCTGAAAAAAAATCTCCCCATCCCCCACCCTTAATTATCACTACAAAAATGCTGGTCCACGCCCTTGTCATTCCCTCCTCGACTACTGCAACACCCTTTCTTTGGGGCCCCCCATCAGCACTCTTGCTCCCCTTCAATCCACCTCAACTTGTGCCCGTCTTATCCACCCTCTCCTCCTACTCCTCTGCCCCCCCCCCCCTGCCAATCCCTTCACTCTTCCCCTTGCCCAGCGAATTCATTTTAAGTTACTAACCTGACCTACAAAGGCTCCCATAACCTCTCCCCTCCCTAATCCTGCCAATCTCCAGATACCCCCCTCACGCAACCTCCGCCCTCACAGGACCTTCTTTTCCCCTCCCCTTTGCAGTCCTCACACAACCCTCTCCCCAAAATTTTTTCGTGCCCCCCCCCTTATCTTGAACTCACTGTCCCAACACATCAGACCTCCCCCAAATTTCACCAGCTTCAAAAAGCAACCTGAAAACCCACTTCTTCAGGATAGCCTACACCTCGAAAACCCCCCTCACTAACCCCCCACAAACATGTTGCCCTTCAACCCTTTTCTCTTTTCCCCCCCCCTTTTAATTGTAAGCTTTCGGGGCAGGGCCCCGTCTCCCCTGTACCGTTTTTAATACAGATTGCACTATTTTAAAAATTTTACTTATGTTTATTTTAAAACCCCCCAAAGTACAGCGCCCCGGAAATCAAGGGGCTATAAAATAAATTAAAATAATAAAAATAATAAAATAAAATAATTGTACATAAAAAGTGGTATTGAAAAGGCATTACACGTATGCTGGGTGATGGGCAGGATCTGTTGGAATACGTGTAAATTTGGACCATAAAAAAACTTTTTTTTTCTCTTAAATATACATCCTCATTTCACAATTGCCATGAAAAATGCTGTGTAAACCCAGCCGAAAAGCAAAACATAACACAGAGGGCCCAATTTTTTGGGGCCCCTACCAACACCCCGTTACAGCACGGGAAATGCAACTATTTTGGGAGAAAAAAAACTGCAGGACTTAAAAAATCTTTAAAAAATATTGAGTTATATGGAAAATTTAAAAAAAATAACCAAATTTCATAAAAAGTGTTAAACATAAAAACGTGAGTTAAACAATAAGTCATTTTTTGATTACACATTCCCTTTAAAGTATTTCTTCCTGATTTCCTGCATTTTTCTCCTTTATGGCAGTAGCAGGAATTTCTTAACTCCAGCATTACCCTGGAAGGTGTTCCTTTGCCAATGATTGATACCTTTGGTGCAATATCAGCCACCCCCAAAGCCTGTGTTTTTTACCCAATATCTAACAGGGTTGGGAAAAGGGGGGTTTATGATAACATAAAACTTTTTTGGTGCTACAGAAATCTTGTCTAGAAAAAAAAATGAGTAAATAAAAACACAACAGTCATATCACTTTGTTTTTCTTTATTATGCTTTGGAAACAAACACCAAAAATAATCTGAACATCTTGCTCTGCTATTGTTCAAATTTCACAGTACTGAGCAAATACATTCAACACTTTTTTTTTTTTTGGCACAGATCAAACCATGTCTAGCTGAAATATTACTATGTTTCAGTAATAGAAGAGTGAAGAAATCAGGCAATACCTTTTTGAGGGTAAACTGAGATATTTGTGGAAACTTTAGAGAACTAGCTCCCTTTTCAGATTATGAATACAAGAAATTGAAAATTCAAGGCTTTTTAACCACAAACATGGACCGATCAAATTCCCCCACAGGCCTTTAAATTTGGGGAAACGGTCAGAGACTCAGCCACGCATGAACTCCCCCAGATTCACTATTAATAAAGTAGAAATGATCTTCCAGTGGCCAACACTTCTCCAAGAGGACCACTTATTGAAGTCTGAAGATTGTGGTTTTTAATGGGGCACTTT